>MU271299.1:3544-102810 GCA_021432655.1 Atractiella rhizophila
CAGACTTGCTTCGGCGAAGCCAGTTCGCTTCAACGAAGTGCAGTTCGCTCTAGTGAAGCCAGACTTGCTGGGAAGGTCAGTTTGCTCCTGCAAAGCCTGGCTCACTCCAGCGAAGTGCAGTTCCCTCTAGCGAAGCCAGTTCGCTTCAGCGAAGTCTGGCTCACTCCGGCGAAGTGCAGTTCGCTCTAGCGAAGCCAGACTTGCTGGGAAGGTCAGTTTGCTCCTGCAAAGCCTGGCTCGCTCTAGCGAAGTGCAGTTCCCTCTAGCGAAGCCAGACTTGCTTGGACGAAGTCAGTTCGCTCCAGCAAGGCCAGGCTTGCTCCTGCGAAGGCAGACTCACTCGGGCGAACTGCAGTTTGCTGGAGCAAAGTCAGGCTTGCTTGGGCAAAGCCAGTTCGCTTCAGTGAAGTCTGGCTCGCTCCAGCGAAGTGCAGTTCGCTCCAGTGCACCTTGGCTTGCTCAGGTGAAGTGCAGTTCGCTGGGATGCAGCCAGACTTGCTTGGGCCAAATCTCTTCGCTCTTGCAAAGCCTGGCTCGCTCTGGTAACATACTGTTCACTGCAGCAACACTGGGAGTGCAGATGCAAAGCCAGTCTCGCGAGTTTGTTGCTGTCTCGTGAGTTTGCCACCTAGCCTTTGCGTTCACCTCGGTAGTTTGCTGCCTCCCGAGTTGGCCGTCTCGCGAGTTTGCTCTCTCACGAGTTTGTTGTCCCGTGAGTTTGCTCTCTCGCACATCTGCTCCCTCGCAACTACAGCGGCACTTCGCACGTTGCAACCCATCGCTGAACCAAACTTGACCTTTCGCGACTGGAAGGCACTTCGCACGTTGCAGCCAGCCAGCGACCCGAAGTGCCCACTTCGCGACTGGTAGCGAACTGGGCGCCCTTACGATGAACCTCGCATGTTTGAGCGAGTTCGCGTTGAGGCTCATCCCAACCTCGCGAGACAATTTGGCCGCCGCGTCCGAGCTGACGGGACTCAACGGTGCGTTCCGTCCCGTCAGGTTAGTTCCGTCAGTCAGAGCCTCGTAACTAGGCTGACGGGACTCACCCTGGCCCTGACCCTAACTCCGTTCCCCAGCCAAATTTGACTGACGGAACAGTTCCGTCGCGAAGGAATAGTAGTAGGCGGCGAGGAGGCGAGGATGTAGGTGGGATCCTGTTCCTGATAGCATCAGGGTCGTACCCTGGGTGCCTAAGAGGCAAGGATGTAGCCGGGATCTTGTTCCTGACAAAGGTAGGGTTGTACCCTAGGCAGCCAGGAGGCAAGGATTCAGCCTGGATCTCATTCCTGAAAGAGCTAGGGTTGAACCCTAAAGTACCCTTAGTAGCCTGGTTGTCATCCCTGAAAGAGGCAGGGTTGAACCCTAAAGTACCGTTAGTAGTCCTCGAGGAAGCGGGTCGACGGGGAGGTGATAGGGACCAAGTCTCGCATGCTCCGCTCAGAAGTTTTCGGGGCTGGTTGGAGTCGGGTCTGGGGCTTCCCTGAGTCGAGTATCTAACGGAAGGACAGTGCGATTGAGAAGGTCGGCCATGGCAGGCATCGGGCATGGCGACTCAAACAGATGGCTTCGCGGTAGTGGCGGATTCTGTGAGTAACCAGGGGAGCTGGTCACCTGACCCAGTGAGTACCCTTGGGGGCTAAGGCGGCGACACAGTGCAATGGAACCTCCTCTCTCGTCAAATCAACGCCTTTGAGCAAAATGGCAGCCTGCGACGCAGTCTACACGTTATTTTTTCGAATGGTGCAACCCGTTTGCGGTGATGACAATCGCCTTGTCGCAAAACCGTCTGTTATTAAATTGGCTTCCAACGAGACAGTTGCAGAATTAGAGGAAGCAATTCATCAAAAATTTCGTGAAAGTCTCTGTGGAATGGAAATTACCTTGTGGATGCTGGACCCAATGCTTCGCAGTATGGAACAAGACTGTCTGAGAACGATCAAGTTCCCCTGCGACAGATTGAAACATCTCGACCCTACCTTTCCGCTATCAGATTATTGGCCACAAGCCCCTGCAAATAGGCATCTACATTTCGTGGTAGAGATATATCTGCCTTCTCAAGAACGTCCACCATCACGTAAGGACTATTTGATTGTCCTTCTTCCATCTGATCTGTTTGGTTAGCATGGCATCATCATCTGGATGAGTATCAATCCCGCGCGCATATCAAGACATCGACAAAAGGATCATTCTCGCCTCACTCTCTTCTTGCGGAAAACCGCATCTTCCAGGTCATCATCCCTGACAGTAGACCTGTAGACTCCTGTGAGGATGGCAACCTCGCAACGCTCCGCCGAGCGAAGACCACGTTGGGCCAATCGTTCCAGCTTCCTGTAGCTCCTGATGCTGCTGCAGTCGCAATCGGAACATCGATTCAAAAAGAATTTTTCGGGGGTGCTGTCAGGAATGGTCGAAGAGCAACAGAGGCGGAGCTAAGCCATTATCATCAAGTTGCCAAGGTGGACGTACCTATGACCAGATTTTTAGACGGAAAACAGGCGTATTTCAACTGGACCTACTTGATGCCTGTTGCGAGCGAGCTTTCCCGCCAAAGATACAACTCGATCAACGTGTCCGACTTCATCGCGTAGGCTCTCACTCCTTATTGTTGACTGCTGCCGACATAACCTCTTGTGTAGGGATAGGTCATGGTCAATTTGTCTGTATCCTTCCACTCCTGAATGGCCAAATAACCCCGCAACGCAGTACAAATATAGGCCGCGCAGTGACTTTCAGATTCGACACCACGGTATCCCCCAAGTTCTCTTCGAAATACAAGTAAAACCTACTGGAGAAGATCGAACTCGTATGATGCTGCAAGCTGCAGCCGTTTCCAGAGTGGTGCATCACGCGATCAAATTGGATGCCAAGGAACCACACGTTCTGCTAACTTACTATATCACCAACTCATTGGTTGCCGAGCAATACATATTGTGTGTTGATCCAAACACAGTGCGTCGATTTCGTAGGTCGTCCCATGTAATTTTGATGTGTCGCAGGAAAATGTGCTTTATTCGAAATACATCTTTCATCTCCGCCGTCGGGAGGAGGCAATCAAGTTTTTGCTTGAGTTGTACAACTTACGACTACTGATCGACTCGGATGAAAGCGTGATCGAAGCCGCAGCGCAGAGCATCGGAGAGAGCTTGAACTCCTTAGACAAACTTCCATCATTCATGGGTGATACCTCGAATAAGAAACGCAAAGGCAGCCATGGAAACGATGGAACCGAAGGAAACAGAGGAAACGAAGGCGGGCTTCTTGGGGTCCCGCAATTGCGAACCTATCTCAGTGAATTGGGTTATCGACTGGAGTTGCCTGACGCTGACAGTTCTTGGAGTGAATTGGACAACGTGCGTAATTCAGCTTCTCCAGTTTGCCAGACTGATGTATAATAGGTTTCCCCTTCGTCAGTAGTGGCAGCTTTCGCACGAGACGGAACGCGCGTGATCATTAAACGTGCACGGAATACCAGGGAAGCTGAAGTTCAACAGCATCTGGCCAGTATATCTGAAGTCAAAAACCACACGTTGAACCCTCTGGAAATTTTGTCATTCCAGGAAGATACGCTGCTTGTTCTTCCTCGCGGGACTCCTTTGCCGTCCATACGTCTGAGCCCGCCTCTCGCGATATCTTTAGCAGAACAACTCATCGATGGCGTGGGATTCATGCACAACCAGGGAATCGCTCATCTGGACTTGAAACCAAGCAATCTCGTTGCCGTCTCTAACGTCCTCAAAATTATCGATTTTGGACTGTCTCGCAAAGCTGACCGCGATACCCTCTTGAAAGGATATCGAGGTACTCGACCGTGGGTGGCTCCTGAACTTGGAACCGAAGACGGCCCAGAGCCAGGATTTCATCCGATTCAAGCTGACCTGTGGGCTGTTGGGCAGATCATTTCTAGTTTCTTTGGTCCATTCATTCCACCAGGCCACTACCTTTTTCAGCTTGCAATTTTGTTGATGTCACAGGATCCTCAATCACGCCCTCGGCTAGACAATTTCAACTGGAAATTAATGAAAGGATCGTTGGATCAGTCGTTGGACACAACACCTTAGGTGGTGAAAAAGAAAATGGATGGGGCACTGAGAGCAGTTGTTCTAAGGGAGACACCCCATTACTCGTTAACTAGACGGTTCTAATGTTTAGTGGTTTGTACTAGGATATTAGAATTTGCAATTAGCCACTCTGAAGGTATTTCTATTAGGTGAACAAAAGGCTTAAAAAAAGTGAAGATTTGGTGATCAGGAACTGTTTCGGCCGCCTAAGAGGTCGGTGCTAACCGTAAGTCATTCAAGTTGCGCCGTTCAGCGCTGCCTCTCGTCAACCATGTAGCCACATGAACTCAGTCGCAATTCGCAAATTTGTAAATATTGAATGCTCGTCCTTAAAAAAAGGTGGAAACGCATGAGCTTTGTGTGAACTATAGTTGCAGTGTAGAAGAGTGAGATGACACTATTGTAGCGTAATATAAGCTGGGCAGAGTTCAACGTATGCGTAGGAAATATCCGTCAACGAAGCATGGATCGCCATCTTTTGACTCTAGATCCTGGACGTCATCGGGCCTGAAGTCAAGACTGAGACCAGCATCTGATGCCTGATCTGTCGTCTTCTCTCCCTCCACTTTCTGCTTCAGATCCGTGACCGCCTCTTTTGCACCTTGAGTCTGTCCCTCCTGCTCCTTCTCCACGTCTCCACCTTCCACCCTCCAGTTCTCTTCCGTCGCGCCTCCCAACAGCTCAGATTTCGGGATGCCTGTCAACCTAACGATCGCGGTGAATCTGCTTCCCTCTGTCTCTGTGAACCAGACTAATAGTTTCTGAATATAATCAGCAGTATGGGGAGGAAGCTTAACAACTTACGAAGGCGAAGATCTGGAGCTTCATCCCCTGCGTCTATACGAAGAAACAATCAGCCAATGACTTTCCCAAGAAATGGAAGGACATACTTCGCGCTCCTCAAGGACACTTGCTGGACAATGGGATGTCATCTCCCTGCTCTCCTCAGATGAAATTTTGACCGCCAGGGCCGCGGAAATGAGATAGCATTTGCCGCATCAGGTGGAATCCATGAGTTTTTGATGAGGGCGTATGCGAAACGCGAATACAAACGACGGACAGAGGTACGAGTCGGAAGAACAATCTGTTACAAGTGATATTCTGAGACATATGTTTGGTCCAAGGCTAGGAAGTAGGGGACAATCTTCTCAGAGCCTGGTGTCACAGCAAATACTTCGCGTCCATCAAAAGGTGAACTTTGGCACGCATAGCAAGTCCACTTGATAGATCGTGGATCCCCGCGTTCACACTGCTCCTGTTGTGTACTTCCTGCTCATGGTATTTAAACCACTGGTGTTCCGCACTTGGTGCCAAGCGAGCATTTCGCAAAGTAGAATAAGCTGCTAGACTCAATAAGCCATAGGTCCAATCAGCGGAGGAGAACGAAGAAATGACACACTTCCGGTCTTCTCCCTTCACGGTTTCCGACATGCTAGACGACGGAACATTCGTCTGAAGAGGCAGTCTGTTGGCGACTGACAACCATGACGCCTCTAAAGCTGCTGGTGGGTGACGAGGCGGCGTCCAGCTCGAAAGTGGGAGACTCTCTTGTAATCGGACCATTCACCCGAGTAGTAGAAGCATTCGGACATATCCTAGATTTCTACGGATTCGTCGATTGAACTGTTGGATCCTGCAGATGTCCAGCGCGGCTTTGTGACTAACCGCGAAGTTCGAACTTGGGATCCAACTTGGACGAGGCAATCAGTGATGCCGCCAGTTCGGCTTCGGCAGGAGGTTGAGGTTGTGGTGTGATGGTGATAGCCATTTCTTCTATGCAGTAAATAGATAAAGAAGCGAGGTTATAAAGCAGAGTTTTCTGATTATGAGGATTGCTATAAGGCAGGTTGCGCGATGAGAACACCCAAACTTCCACGTTTTGAGTGAAAATGCGTTCTCTCAGTGGCTCGTCGCCTCTTTCAACTCTGATAATCGATCTTATCGTTGGGGAGTTCGACGACACAGGTGAGTAAGAAGATGGCGCGGTTATGGCGACAGGTCGATATTGCAAAACAGCCAACAACTTGAAGGGTTCATCGGTCCCGACCGCGTCAAGTAAAGGAAAGGAAAGGAACTTCCAATGGCTCCCCTGTCGCTGCCCTTCCCTGCTCCCACAATAGGCATCATTGGCGGATCCGGCGTGTATTCGCTCAATCTCCCTTTCATCTGCACAGTCCGCATTACCACTCCCTATGGCTCCCCATCAAGCGACATCTCAATCGCCCGCATCCCTTCTTCTCCCGCCTCTGCACCAAGAACAGTCGCCTTCCTAGCGAGACACGGGCTGGAACATGCTGTCGGACCCTCAGAAATCAATTATCGAGCCAACGTCGCAGCTCTCAAGAGGTTGGGATGTAAAGCCATCATTGGTTTCAGCGCTGTGGGCAGCTTGAGGGAGGAGATAAGACCGGGAGATGTGGTGATTCCCGATCAGTTGATTGATCGAACCAAGGTGCGTTCACTGCTTTGGATGTGGCGAGTCTGTTGTTAGATGTGCGATCTTCTCTTTCTGATTGTCGTTGGCACTCGCCATCTTTGTCATCCGAAACTGCAAAGTCCAAGAGCTGACTGAGGAGGAGTCTGAATATCGCTCCGATTTCTAGCATTCGAGCAATCAGTGATCCGAAAGGAACATTGCAACCTTCCTCTGTTATGCGCGAACGAGAGTGACACTGAAATAACATTCATGACGATGCTTGATCTGACGGTTTGCTGCAGGGAACACGCCCATCCACCTACTTCCAAGACGGCATCGTCGCGCACGCCACCTTCGGGGAGCCCTTCACGACTCCACTCCTCGCCTACCTCTCCTCGAAGATCAAGGATGCAATCAAGACCTTCGACAGCGGAAGCAAAGATGTCAGACTTCATGAAAACAAGACCCTGGTCGTCATGGAGGGACCAGCGTTCAGCACTCGTGCTGAGAGTAACATGTACCGTGCATGGGGCGGGGATATCATTGGCATGACGTTAGCTGTTCTCATTACCTGCCTCACTCATATATTGACTTTCACATAGAGCCCTTCCGGAAGCCAAGTTAGCAAGAGAAGCAGAATTGGGGTACGTCTTTGTCCGCTCAAGGAAAAGCTTTGGTTGATTCAGGTCACAGCTATGTTCTCGTCTGCACTTCGTATGCTGTTCCCAAGTTGCCCTAGAAGTCGTAGTTGCTCATGGCCATCACAGCACCGACTACGATTCCTGGCGGGTGACGGAGGAAGCTGTGAACGCCACCGAAGTGCTCGAGACCCTTCACGCTAACTCAGTGATGTCTAAACACATCTCGTTGGCCGTGATCGAAGCTTTGGGCCTCCCTGAGGCTTCAGAAGCTCTCGACTCGTCCAAAGGAGGAATGAAGCTGGCCATCTTTCGGGACCCGACGAAGGTCAAGATGGAGACACGAAAGAAGTTGGGGTATATTCTTGAAGAATACTTTGGGGTTGCAGATGAAGGAACATTTGAGATCGTCGATAAGGGAAACATAAAAAACTAGAATGAGGATAGAGTTAACACTTCAACAGGAAATAGAATGTGTACCCGGGTGTACCCGTGTTAAAGATTCAACTCTGTAATGATGATGTATAACTTGTTTATGGATCATTTTCTTTATGGCGTGTCTTGTCAGACTAGTAACCGTTACCGTTACTACTTTATCACATTTCAGGTACGATCAGTCTAAACACTCGGTGATTGGGATAGATATCGCGCATTGAAGTCGTGATGGAGAGTGATCTGTGCAATAATAACATGAACATAGCTATAGGCCAATTATGTAAATACGAAATCGCTGATGTATTTACAAACTGGGGCAACCCATACTCCGGCTCTATCTTAGAGAAAAATGAAGAACAAAAGTCAGTGTTTTGAAAAGAAGCGAAAGAATTCAACACAAGGACCTGCTGGGAACTACTCTTCTTCTGACAGCCGTGCCTTTTTCTGCCCGTGACCCTCATTCATCTCTTCATCCGCCATCTTCCTCTTCGCTCCTGTTCCGATGCTGCTGCTATCAGTCGTGTTCGTCCCGGCACCATTGATCAGCTCAGTCACGAAACCAAACGGATTCGCGTTGTTGCCCTGTACCTGCTGCGAAGCTCCAGCGGCACCCTTATTTTTCCTCTTGACGAGACCCATTTTTGCCAAATCTTTGACTTCACCGTCAATCGGCGCGGCAACAAATGATCCATCGTTCGCCATACGCTTCTTCGTCGGACTCCGCTGAATGAGATCCAGCACAGCGCGTTCGGACGGTAGGAGGGCTTGCTCTGCAGGGGGTTCTGCAATGATGGCTTTCAGATCCTCGATCTGCACACGTCGATTTCAGCATGTAAAAGGAGAAAGGGAAATGATGAACCTTCATTCCCATCTCTTTAATCATCTCTTCAATATCTGCAATCTCCCGTCTATCCTTCTCAGCTTCTTGCGGTCCAGCTGGATTCCCTGTCAGACGATCTCGTCTCCGTTCTAGGACTCGAAGAGCAGATTCGGTATGAAAAAGTGCTTCTCCCTTTTTTTCGGTCTGTGTCCCAAATCACATATCAACATGTCAATAAGTCGTATATGTAAGAATTGAGAGTTGGGGCACAAGAATGCGCACCTCCTTCCACCCTCCATCTAAACACAATGCAATCATATAATTTGTGCTGCCGAGCATTCTATCATCCGGATCTACAGCCTTCTCCATGATAGCGAGGGATTCACGGTACTCATTTAGAGCGAGCTCGAAGTTACCTGCACCATTTGAAGGGATAACGCTCATCAGCATTATTCTTTAGGGCAGCAAGTCACCTGCCATTTTCTAGTTGGACTTCCCCTAACAGCTCATATGTAAGCCCAAGTTGTAAAGACCAATCTTTCTTCCGTTCATCCACTTCCTGACTTTCCTTGCCCTTCCCATTGCGTTCTCCCCCCTTATCTCCCTCTTCTTCACCGTTAAGAAGCTTCATCCAAACAAGCCTCGCCTGCTCCAAAACGCCAAAAGCACTCTCCAAATCGTCCTCCTCTTCACCCTCCTCCTCCTCGCCATCCTCACCAGCCTCCTCACCCGCACCGTCTTCATCGTCCTCATCTTCTCGCTCCATGATTTGTATCTTCCTCGCGTTTGCACTTCTCTCTCCACTGGGACCAGAATTTGCAGAGGGCTCTGCCACATCTCCAGCCTTAGCTTCTGGTGCACCACCGAGTGCAGAAGACGTGGAGACGTGGAGGAGGAGGAGGGAGCGGCCGTACAGGAGAAAGGACCGAGCCAGGAGAGGGTCAGGAGCGAGATCGCTGCCGAGGGAAGACGTCCTGTGTATTAGAGAGAGGTTAAGTGACTTCATCCGAGCATGGCATCCCGTACAGTAAAGGCTTTCGAAGCCGAGATGTCAAAGAGGTTCAATACCAATGCCAAAATATTTGTACACATTCGCAACACAATGTGAACTGCATAACGGACTGGAGCGACAGCAAATAGGAGCGCAATGGACAACAGCTGAACTGCGCAGAAACAAGCCTCATCCTCGTGAAGATGGTGCACGCGAAAGCGTTGCCACTTCTTTAACCTCCACATTCAATTGTAAATTACTCGACATCACGCTCATGATATGTTATGAGAGTCCAACCCAATCAACCGAATGTTCACAAAATGCTGCTCCAATTCACACATCTTTTGCAGCTGTCAGTATTTTGCTTGCCAGCCGTCGAATTACCAAAGAGTGCGGCGTTGCCGTCTGACAGCAGGGAGGGTAAACCCTAGTGCATAAAACGGAGCGAAATTGCTCACATAGTTCTGCTCTAATTGGATAGATAGGATAGACAGTTTACTTGTCCTTCAGACGCGTCTCTTGCCACCAGAGTGATATTAAGACATCTCAGCCACCATATGTCTCATTCTATCTACCGAAGGAATGCTGAAAGGAGAAGACGCACAATTTTTCTACAGCTCTCGAAAATTCATCCGCCGCTTCCGAATACTTCTTATTTGCCAAGTTCCTTTCTCCACTCTTCACCAGTTCATCTACCGATAGCTTATCTTTTTCGTCTTCTTCCTCTTTCTCTCCCCGTTGGCGCTCTGTCTGCTGAGGAGCGACACCATTCTCAGTTGTCGCAGCTGATCCATTAAACGCGTTCTGCGGTGGTGCGTCATTATCGCGTTCTGCTGCTGGAGAGGGTGAAGGCGGCACCGCAGACATGGCGTGAAATGTGGTTAAAGCGAGTATTCGGGGCGAGACGAGGTTAAGACGCGGTCGTGGTTTGTTAATGACCACGTGCAATTTGCTGATGAAAGCGGATCCGAATCTGTCTCTCTGGTCCCGCGTTTTGGCTGAACTCTCAGCCAGCATTTGACGGCGACTCTTCTTTGTAACGTTATAAAAAACCAGAAGACTCCTTCGTCCCCTGAGCTAACTCACGACGAGAAAGAAGAAATCCGAAAATGTCTGCCGATAAACTCTTCCCTGATGTTGCCCAAGCATTCCTCCCGACTGGATGCAAGTTGGACCCTTCGAAAGGTGCGCTCACTTCGTTTGACTGAATTTTTATAGCTGATTTTCTGCTGCAGTTGGAGTTCATGGTACCATTGGTACGCTACGTCGATACCAACAGACAGTTGATTGATAATTCGATGGCAGAACAAGCTCTCAATCGATCGCTGATACTGCCAAAACTCAGCGACCAGAACGAAGAAACGATCACTGATAACGTTGCCCTCGTCATGCAACATTGTCAGGTAAGCGCTCTATCATATGTAGGCATTGGGCATTCTAAAGTGATTGTGTTTAGGACGAACGTTTCAAATTTGTGATGCAGTCACTTGTGAAGCACCTTCATACCTTTGCTCGAGAGGTAGACCTCACAACTGAAGAGGTACGCCTCCACATCTTCCTATCATTGATCCAGCTCAATCAGACTTGTCGTTAAGTGGATGAAAGGAATCGAGTTCCTCACTGCGACTGGCAAGATCTGTACCGACATCCGCCAAGAATTCATTCTCCTTTCCGACGTCCTAGGGATGTCCCTTCTTGTGGACAGCCTGAGCAATCCCAAACCGGAAGGGTAACCCCGTTTTTCTTAGATCTCAATGCAGCTTGTTCATTTTGATGGATATAGATGCACACCGTCAACCGTGCTGGGTCCATTCCACGCCGACGATGCGGAGATGAAGGAGACCGGAGGCTCGATAGTTAACGATTTGGCTGGCGCGGCTGGCGATTATATTTGGGTAAGCGTCCACAAGACATAATACATCATTTATAACAACATTTAGGTGGAGGGCAAAGTCCTAAACAGCGAAAGGAAACCTATTGAAGGTGCCATTTTGGACATCTGGGAGACAGATGCAATCGGTGGTTACGACAACCAGAAAGGTGTGTTCACTTGACCCCACCAAGGAAAAGAATCCTGATTTTGGTTACAGAGGACCGGACGAAAGCAGACTATCGTGGTCTAATCAAATCAGCCTCAGATGGAAAGTATTCGTTCGCTGCCACCATCCCTGTGCCATATAATATCCCAGGGGACGGCCCAGTTAGCGGAATGCTCGCTTATTCAAAACGTCACATTTTCCGTCCAGCGCATATGCACTTCTGGATCAAAGCGAATGGATACGCCGATCTGGTCACCGCCGTGTACCGGAAAGGAGATCCTTTCGAATTTAGCGACGCCGTAAGCGTCTCCCATACTCTAATCTGCTTGACATGATCTGATACTTCACGCAGGTCTTTGGAGTCAAATCGCAACTATGTTACGATTTTGTGCCCGTGACAGATGAGGCTCAGATTTCAAAGTACGGATTTCCTCCAAAGGGACAAAGGACGACGGACGTATATAAGTTGAATGTCGACTTCGTGTTGGCATCTGAAGAGGAAGCGAAGGCCTTGAAGGATGAGAAAAGGAAGAAGGCAGAGGAGAAATTCAAGAAAGCATAAAGTGTACCATCATTTCGTTTAACTTGCCGATTTGTAACAATTGCCTGTAACATTGACCTAGACCCTGATTTCACGGCTCCCAACGAACAACCTGACCGAAAGGTGAGAGTTGGATCATTTGTTGGCGTGGTATGCCATGAAGCGAGAATGACGAGAAGCAAATCCTGACAAAGAGACAGCAAGGCCCTTTTTTGAGGACGATGGCCTCTTTGGAGTGACCTTTTGCATGACTCTATTGCCCTCTCGTCCACCCCAGTCTTCCAACGAACGTCGATGACTTGTCACGGCCGGGAGAATGCAACTGAATACAAGACAGTGAGTGGGACCATTGAGCCAGATTTACCTTGAGAACCAAACTTGGAGGGGTATCCAATAGACGAAGTTACAGTTTCACACAAGCCTTTTTGCCAGCGTGTGAACGTGCTGACAACGCTGCTGTGGGTGATTTGACTCCATAAACAGGAAAGGTCGGTAATTATTGTCATTAATGTCATTAATTTCCTGGACGGGGCGACCCATCAAGTCTCTGTGTTTACCCACATAATTCAAGCCCAATCATTCCAAAAGCAGGACCCTTTCCTGTCCTCTCTGCTCAAGTGGGTCAGCCTCTAAATATTTATATCCCTTCCACACCTTCCCTCAACTTTCTCCAGCAAACAGAGTATCGACCTCAATTCAACATGCTCGCTCATCTTTGCATTTACGTGAAGGATTTGAAGGCCTCAGAGAAGTTCTACACGGAGGCCCTGTCGCCGCTTGGCTATAAAGTGACGAATCGGTATGATGAACACAAAGTGATAGGATTAAGTTGCTTCTTTCTCTTCCACACTTTGAAAAGACTTAGCAGAGACTCTAGCTGACTCGGAGCCTAACGCAAAGGCTGATTTTTGGATTGTTGAAGATGCTTCGAAAGTCTCAAGCGCTGCACACTTCGCGTTCGCCGCGAAAGACAGGAATCAAGTAGATACCTTTCATACCGCAGGTTTGAAGGCAGGCGGGGAATGCAACGGTTCGTTTGTCACCATTAGCGGTCAAAAAGGGACCATTAAAGACATTTGCACACAGGTAAACCAGGTCTCCGCGAAATGTACGGCCCTGGTTATTACGCAGCCTATGTTAAGGATCTCGACGGTAAGTTCCTCCTTGTCGATTCGCAAAATCCGTTGTTCAGAGAGGACGCAGGTCACAACGTTGAGTTGGTTTTCTATGAACAGAAATGAAAGCTTGAACCTGGCATGAGGTGGCATGAAGTGGCATGAAGTGGCATGAAGTAAACAAGCAATGAATGATCAATAGCCTCCTCCTCCGTGCAATGTATGACCCATAAATGCAGGAGTTTATTATCATATCGCGAAAATATAGGGAAACGATCTGGAGCTGACGAGGCGCTGAACATTTGCTCCCTAGCTTGACAGGGTCGCCGCACGCCAGTCGCCTTACGGTATTGCCTTGTTACATTTCAATGTTCCATGCTCGCCAAAGTGAACGGAGAGGATATTCTTGCGTTGACAATCCAATTCGTTGTTGGCACCTGAACATTTCATCTGACTCAAGTCTGTGAAATCCCTCCGGTTACAGATATGTTGCAGCTCTTTCGGGTCATATTCTCAGAGCTTACACTTACACCTTCTTTCACGAGAATCTTTCACAGCGACGATCTCTTACGTCCTCGAATCCATCGCTGCAGCTCTCAAGGCTGTATTACCACTGTCCTCTTCTTGGTAGATTACAGCGCGATGTCAGCTATAACCCCCTCTCCGCCTTACTCTCCATCTCCCGAAGCGAAACGTTCCTCGCTCGAAGATACGAAAGATGTTCAAGATCTCAAGGACCGTCACGACTTTGACGTAAAATCAGTCGACGGCCAAGATAGTAGAACTCATATCCGTCAGCTCTCTGCATGGGAAGCTCTCTGGACTAAACCCCCGAAGGCGATTCGGAATGACAGCCTGGTTTTTACGGAGGGTTGGAGGGAATTTTCCCGGTCTGTCAAGAGGTGGCTGAAGAGCATGTGTACACTGAGGTGGTTTGCGGTCATGTTGGTACGTTCTCGCTTGGATCGGACTGGACCGAAATGAGGAGGCATGCACCGGATGGATACATTTGTTTGACTGATGCTTGAATGCTTGACGCGTTTTTCTCACTTTCAAGACCTGGATAAAGTTATGGAAGCTTCACCATTATAGTTCCCCATTTTTGGGATACTCGCTCGTAATTCTACTTAAAGATTATCACAGCCGATGTCATTTTTCAAGCTGCCTGTTCCTTGACTGAGTGCTCCTGTTTCAGGGTTGCGAGCAAGGAGATAGCATACCGTATCTCTCACCTTCTTGTTGCAATGGTACAGTCTCTGCATCAATTAGCGGCATTATTCAGCCTCGCGCCAGATCAGCTCTGCTTCATCTGGCAGTTTTTTTACTGAATCTCTCTTTCGCTCCAGAGGTAAGGTGAAGAACCGTTCAACTGTCGGCATATCACTCTCAGCTTCTTGCGTGCTCTATGTCTGTAATAGGATGCTTTGTACTGCTGATTTCATCAGTTGCCTGACATTGCAGTGGATGAAGTCTTCATCGCTCTTTTCGGAACCGTTGTCGCATCACTTGTTGTGGGTCGGTTCTCCGCATAACAATCTTGTCTTCAACGGGAAGATATTTTTAGTGGTGTAGGACTCTTATTTCTGTCACTTGGTATCTATATCTACCCCTACACTACCTAGCCATGCTTTAGACAAGTTTTCGCTTCAGCTGAGATTCTTTATATCTTTTTCCTACTTCCAATGCAGCCCATTTTAAAGATTCCAGCAACTACAATGTTGACTACAATTTCGCCTATTTTCTCCACGTTTCGATTTATGCCGCTCCGCAAGAAGATAGCGATATGAACAGATCGATCGAAATGAAAGGATGCACAACTTCTTGTTTATTGGGTTTCGTTCGGGGCGCTAGATGTGTTGATCACAACGGTTCGGTTGTAAACAATATAAGTCAAACCAATATTTGTCCCAGATAGAAAACCGCCACTCCGCTCATGATTCCCTTTAATTAAACCTTTCCTCTTCACAGACTTAGCATCCTCAATCTCACCCCTTGTTTTATGCGCTAACAATGATTTGTTTTCCAGGCTGGACAATACCTCTCACTCGCCATTGTCGCCACTAACGTCGAGGTTAGCTCGACTTCCGTCCCCCGTGCATCATTGACGCATGACGGATAGACTACCCAACTCGGTATCTGGGGATGGGCTCTGCCAACTACGCAGACATTTTTCTTGTCAGCGAACCTTTTGATGCGAGTGCGCAGGCTAATCGAGAAACAGATATTGCCTGCTCAACGTGGTTTATACCCCGACTACGATCTATAAATACGGCTGGAAGGGGTACTGGGAAATGCTGAAGAAGGATGGATGGAAATGTCGGGCCCCTTTTGCTATCCCGATCGTTCTTACATGAGTTGACAGACTTCATCCTCGCTGTCTTCGACGTGGAGGGCAACTACTCTGTCGTTAAAGCCTATCAATACACAGATCTTCTTTCCTGTGAACTTCTCAATTTATTTGCCACCCCAGTGTGCATGGTCGTCACCTTCTTCCTTCTCAAAGCACGGTATGTGTTTTCGCTTCGACAAAACGCAGTTGTTGATAGACTAGGTGCAAGATTCCACTGGACGCAGCTTCTTGGAGTACTCATCTGTATCGGTGGTTTGGGTATGCTCGTTGCGTCCGACTTTTTGTCACACAAGAACTGGCAAGGTTTGTCATTTCTCCCTATTGATCACAAACCGACTCCGATAACGTTTCGCCGCAGCGACACAGAAGGTCAAGGGAGACTTGATTATGCTTGTTGGTGCTACTTGCTATGGGATCTCAAACGGACTCGAAGAGTTCCTTGTGAGGCAACGACCACTGTATGAAGTTGTCGGACAAGTAGGTTTTCTCTCATCAAACCTCTCTTAACTGAACTGATTGGGCAACAGCTTGGCTTCTACGGCACTATTATTTCTGGCATTCAAGCTGCCGGCCTGGAACACGATGGAATGAGGAACGCTCCATGGGTGGGAAGGAACTTTGGCCTGCTAATTGCGTACACGCTCTCCATGTTCACTCTTTACACTATCGCCCCGATCCTGTTTAGGATGACTTCCTCCCCCTTCTACAACCTGTCTTTATTGACAAGCGCATTTTATGGATTACTTTTCGGGCTCTTCTTGTACCACTACAAGCCGTACGGGTACGTCTCTCCAAGTCTTTTGAGCTGGAACTGACTATGACGGGCAGGCTCTACTTCCCTGCATACGTCTGCGTGATCTCTGGACTGGTGATCTATTTCAGCGTCACGAAACCGGAGGCAAATGACGATCTCACGCGTGTTGAAGTCAGAGGGAAAGCAAAGCGTAAAGAAGAAGAGAGAGCTGCAGCCAACGCGAGCAATTCTGCCTGAAATTGCCCTGACGGGGAGTTATCTAGACTGTGTGTTTTCCAGTAGATGTTGGTGGAATTGTGAATACGAAACATCTGTTGTTTACGGTCGCTTTGTGTTGAAATGAAAATCATGACGGGAACGGTAGATTTTCTCTATTCACTCACTTAATAGTCACGCTATAAGCTGTATTTGATGAAAAGCACCCATCCAACAATCACCGCACTACTCAACCAGCACAGTCCAAAGATTGTGAACCATTTTTGCGGCCGTCTCCCAGCACAGTCTTCAATCCTGAGCTTGTGATCTGCTTCAGCCTTCAGACGCTGCTTCTCGGACTTGCTCAAGATGCCACCATTAAACCTTCGATCGATGACACTATCCAGCAACTGTCAGTATTCAAGAGCTTATAGAGGAGCCAAAAGTGTACCCATAGGTAAGACCAAGGCAGAACTCCAGCCCTTTCATTGCAATGAAGAACGCAATGACCCGGTCGTAGCTTTGGCCTGGGGTGGTGTTTTGGATTTGCCCTGCAGCTACGTCCACCACGACGCTATTTGCATTGTTGAATGCTTAGGCCGTACCATCAGTTACCGAATACAAAGGAGGAGGAAGATGCAAAATACCTTTCCATACTCCTAATGCTAAGCCCAGTTGCTTTTGGTCAGGGACCAACAATGGAATCTATCGACATTGTCAAGAGCAGCAACTTTGGATGTGAAAGAGCATACAGAACATGTAAAAGGCAAGGCATTCTGAAACGATTCTATTGAGTTTCATGACAAGTGGATGAAATTAAGGCTCTCACGAAAGCAAGAGCAAACCCGGATATGATTACGGGAGCCAGTGCATTGACAGTGGTATATCCAATCAGCGCATAGACGATGATCCAAGTCGCAGAGACGAAAGACACGAAGAGCATCCTATTTTCACCCTTCAATACCTTGCTGGCTCAGAAAAAGTCGCGCACCTGTTTCCGAACTGATCAAAATAGGCTCCGAGAGCTGCAGACATGAAAATAGGGATAACTGTCTCAATATCAGAATATAACTCTTCAAAGAATAAGATCCAAAACTTCACGAGATTGTAATGCGCTGGTATAACCCGCTAATTCTGGAGTAGCCCCTCGCGTTGTACGAATAATATCAGCATCCAGACTGTTGAACGCGCCGACCTGTCACCACTATCAGATTAATTCAACGTAGTACAAGTAATCAACAGACAACCCCGTTTTGAAGGATTTGCGTGCAAGAAATGAACCAGAAGAACCTCGGGACTTTCAGTAGAGGTTTGAGGTTAGGGATCGCGCTATCCGTCTTCCCGATTGGCATGCGAGTCCATGGAGGAAGGTAGTAGCGGGACCACCAAATATAGAAGAGTGTTTGGAGCCTGTCTTTCTTCATTACGGGGTAATGCATATGGGAGAACGACATACAAGTTAACGAAACACAATATTGCGGGAACTAGGCAAAGATAGTTAGGGCAAGGATATTGGGGGGATGGCGAGTGACGCACTCCAGAGACCCCATCCCCAGTAGTCACCGAGATTCGACATTCTGTAACGTTGCGTTACGACTCACCAGAAGAAAATGGCGAACTGCATACGGGACAGCTGTTGCTTTCGCAATCAGTACGATCACTTTACCTGAACCGTCAAATACCACAATTTAGTTTACAATCACTGGCGAAGGATATGTAAACGAACCCACCCCAGGAAATGTCGAGGCCATAGACAAAAGCTAACCCTCTTCTCTGAAACCAATGAGCGAGGATTTTGCTTCCAGCAGATTCTACCACTTTCATAACCATAGTTGCCATCTTAATATTGAACTAATCATGAAGGAAAAGAGAGGCAAACATGTTGAGCCAAATCCCATAATGATTCTTCCTCCTAACACGCAACCGAAACTCCTTACACTCGGCAGTGTTCCAGCAGCGGACACTATCGACCCTAGAAAGATAGCAGAGGCGGAAAAGAAAAGAGTCCAGTCTACGCCATAATAGTCCATTGTGAAACCGCCGAATATTGGGAGAATGGAGTTGATCAGGGAAGTTGCAGAGCTGAGGGCGCCGTATTTCGCATCTGATTCCAATCAGAACTGATATGTTGCTACGAAACGGGGAAGAGGGCGTACTGTCAATTGCCAACTCCTTTAAAAGCCTGCCATCATAATATAAACGATTAAGAACTTATTAACTCGATTTGGCGGAGGGAACATGCATACGTCTTCTTCAATGGCCCGAGCGTGTTTTCAGAGAACGAAGAACCAGCTGTATGTCACGTTAGCTCGATACTCCACGGCAGTAATGGCTCACCAGATAGCAGTAATCCAAGCACAAGGGCGATAATCTTCCAACTCCAGGGAAAGTCTTTCTCTATCTCATGCGGGACTTCTTCCTTCGATTGCGCAGCCTCTATCTCAACCTCAGGACGTTTTTCATCCATTGAAGAGTTCTTAGACTCCTCCAACTCAGAACCATGATGCTGCATCGTTACTGGACTGGAAGCGGGCGACGTGAGGTAGCGAAAGGATTCGAGTCTTCGCTTTCTTTTTCGTAGCAAGGGTACCTTCTGCCTTCTGTCGCGTAGATTTGCCGTTCAAGCTTATCCCAACCTACTTGAAGTCAAGCTGCACTAACAAAGGAGGAAACAGCGAGCCGATGCCTTATCTGATTATTGACCTCATGTAGGCCATCAGATAACTCAACTTTTCCACCAATCATGTTTGACTGGATCGGTAGAAATCGGTATGCGCATTGCTGAAATTTAAAATTTGATGAATTTTCTGTCACGCAAATTTTTGAGCGCATGCCACTTGGGCTTGGATCGGCCATTTCAAATTTTGAGGTCCTTTCAAATTTAATGTGATTGCTTTTATACTAAAACGACAGGTCACTGGACTGGAGGAGGAGGGTCATTAAAATACATCTGGTGAGGCCTGGAGGGGATATGGTGTTCAAGTAAGATTAATCCTGTAACATAGATGCCCATCTGAGTTCCGAAGGTCTTTTCATTTGTGGTTCGTAAGTAGTTGTTCTTCCCTCACCAATTGTAACTTCGTGCTACGTTATCATGTCGCAACATCGAAGAGGAAGCGCAAAATGCTGTTGGAGAGCTTTGTTTCATTGCATTACACAGTGGTCACAACTCTTTTGAAGGCAAAATGCTCGTTACTCGTGAAGGACGACCTCGACATTGTGCCCTACCTTTTATTCAGCTTCCATATGATATTGAGAAGCAGAAAGGCGGACCATCAAGGTCCCGAACAAACGCAGTGTAATAACCTGGACCGTATCCTTCACGCAGGCCAGGAGCTCCTACATTGTGGCTACTTCAGACTTTCCTTGTCACACATGGAAGGGAAATGGACCATTATTTTCACCACCGGCATTGACAGCAGCAGCGTGGAAAGCATCAACCTCTTTTCTCTCTTTCGCTCTGAATCCGAAGTGAACAGCGCCAGAAACTTTGGAGGAGTCTTCAATGAGCCAGAAACTAGCTATTTCTCCAGGTATAGCTGTAACATCCGGTCAATCCACTTTAAACATTCTCCTCTGACAGCATACCGAATCCGATCATTTTGTTTTCTCTGAAGCGACCGTATACTTTGTAACCGAGTGGACCGAGGGCTCCGCTGTAGAATCTCTCTGAGGCGCTGGCATCCTTCACGTAGACTGCAACGTGATCAAGCATTTTGTCGATTTTTCTGCAGAATAGATCTCTTCCTGAATGCAGCTTTGGTTGATACGACGATACGTGTGCACAGCGTTATATATCGCGGCAGGTTCGGGGTGTCTTTCCACCAACATTCAACGACGCTGTCTACCGGAAAAATCGGCGCATATCTTTGGTAGCGAGTCATCCAATGATGGAATGGAAGACGTCGTCGTCCATGGAATGCCAGTGCCTTGTGGACAGTGCGATACCTTCGTTTACGAAGATCAGCACCACTTTCGATCAGCGGACATCGGCTTGATCATCTCGTCTTCGAGTGCCTTCTTCCATGTCATCCGAATTAGTAAGGGCGGTAAAATGTTCGGGTGGGACGTCCACTCCTCAGCTCTCAACACCAACTCGAAATGTTGACACTACAAGCCCCACCAATATGCCTTTTGGCTGAGTATCTAAAAGACGTTCGAAATTGTATCAGCCCATTTGACTATTGAATTATACAAGGATATGAGGACAAATGGAGACATGGGAGCGGCGACGAACCCGTGCACATTGGATGAAGCACAAGGCCTGACAGAATACGAAGAAAATCACGGCCAACTTTGAGAATTGCACATGAACTGGTACCAAATCCGAAAAGGTCTCCGCGGCCTCATCCTTTCCGCCTGTTAGATCTCGCTTTTCACCTCACGCATAATCAAAGGGCTCACAATGTTGCGTAAGTTTCAGTACATAAACTCTGAGATGCTGCAAGCTCTCACACGCACCTTCGCCAGGACACTGATGATCGCTCTTCGAGTAAGCAAAGTCAATCAACCTGATTCTGCCATCCTCCCCCCTCATAACATTGGCGTCGGCAACATCCCAATGCTCGACTCCATGCTCGTGCAACTTGACAACAATATTGTATACCCGTTGGCTGGCATACAGTCAGCTTGGGGTGTGAGAAAGTGTAGCAGACACACTTAATTTCGCGATCCGAAAAGCCTATACCAAGATTCCGAAGGCTCTTGCCAACGTCCTGAAGCAGTAGGACCCCTCCGCCTTCTTCCCCCCCTTTGTAAGCTCCAAAAAGCATGGGGACGTCCACTCCTGCGAGGTCCTTTAGGCGTCTGTAAGCGTTGATCTCATTCTCGAGCTCGTATTGCACCTGGAGCTCCTTCGTAATGAACTTGTTGGAATCGTTTGCAAAGGCGGCCGTGAAGGTAAACGAGTGTCCGAGCTGTTCGTGTTGAAGGAGGAGGAAAGGTTCGAGTGGAGGAGACGGGGGCGGAGTGTGCAAACACGATCGTTTAAAGTAAAATCCAGGAGGATGGTGAGCCGTATCAAAGTTCACAAACTGGGAGTCAGGAATCTTGGGAAGCGAGAGTGTCAAGTCGCTCCTTCCTTCAGCTCGACAGGCGAACTCGAGGCTGTCCGCCTAGCCCTTCGTCAGAAAAAGAGGAGTTAGAAGGGATGTACTTTACCTGGCGCAATACAGAAGCAATCCCCGCCACGTCCAATGGCACCAGAGGATTTCGCCAAGTCGGAAAGTCATCCACAGTGTCGATTCTTTTGACTTCCATACTGTCGTACCATTTCGCGTGCCAATGAGCGGTCCCGAGCCAGTCCTGTTCATCCAGCATGCCATCCACGGCACCACCTTTTCCTCTCAACGTTCTGGAACGTTTGCGATGCAGTGTGGGTTTCTCGTCGGAAGCACCCTGGAGGTTCAAGCCGGCCACCCTGAACGCGAGTGTAGCCTCCACTATGAGGTCGTCGAACGACTTTCCCTGAAATTCGTCAGGTATGTCGACGAGGAGAGAGGTAAGAGTCTCGATGATCGGATGTTGCTCAGAATGGTGAATATCAGACACGGCGAAGTAGGTGGTGTTGCCAAGCTTAATCTTCTTGAAGAAGACAAATTCCAAGCCAGAGTGGACAGTTGCGAGGTCCAACTTCAGCTCAGAATTTGTGAGAGCTATCTATAAATCAGTTAAGCAAAGAACGCGTTGAAGGATCAGACTACGTACATTGCTAACAATCGAGGTTTCATCTAATGTCGGACGGTCGACCACAACCGGTTGCTGCGAACGAGCAGCTTGCACAATCCTCTCTAGGTAGTGTCGTCCCACGAGCCAAGCCTTCTCTTCAGCAGACATTCGAGGCTGTCCACCGACAACCAATTGAGAATCCGTGATGATACCCTTTGAGCGACCATCCTGTGGGTCCTTGAATACCGGCACACCAGACTCGTAGCTGAAGGCTGGAAGGTTCATAACACTGAAAATTTCTCCCAGGACCAAGCCATAAGCGTAGCCAAACAACAGTTTGACATCACTCTGAGTAGAAAGTTTCTGTGATTTGAGGCTCTTGTTGGTGAATCGAATGGCGTCATTGATACTTTCAACAGCATCCTCGTTGACAATCCAGGGGCAGGAGTCTGAGGTCAAAAAGTCGTGGAATCGCTGTCTCGCAATTTCCGTCAGTTGGTGACAATACATCAGCTTCTCCGGAATCCCTGGCGAGGGCAATGTCAACATGTTCGGCCTTTTGTACGGTGAGGTGTCCGGTTGCCAACCAGGCTGCTTCTGAGTTTCGGTGAACTGGTTGTTCAGCGCGCGTCTAGGTAGGGTTTTGATGTGTTCCGATAGAAGGAGACGGCGAAACCTCAGTGAAGTTGAAGACATTTTGTACTCGAATTATTTCCGTGAAGATTCATCGGGACCTGACCACAGTTTAGACTGCGACCATGAAAGAGTGTCAGGACTTGCTCAATGTGATCGCCGGACGGTCAGCGAAAAGGAGGTTCAATTAAAACACAACAATCCAAATCGCGGGAGCTCAAGAGCTGTGGAGAGCGGTATATATGCGGTGGTCATTCTTTGTCCCCAGTCCTCCTGTCAGACCACAGAGAAATAAAGGACAGTGGCTACGGCATGTTCTAAGCCAGAATACTGCACGAAGGGGTGGTCAAACGTAGTTGAAAAAGAGTACGCAAAACACTCTTGTCCTTCATCGACATGGAAAGAGGTGATTGACCTTAACAAACAATGAGGTTAATGACAGTAACAAAGAATGAACGGCACTAGACGAGTTTTGCGCTCTAAAGAAGTGAGAGCAAGCTGGTTGTTGATGTTGATGACTTCTGTTCAACATGCGAGACACAGATATGGACTACTGATACTCACTTGATACTCGCCCATTAAATCATGACTCTCTCAGTAGAGCCACGGCCTTGACAGCCTGACAAGTTTGAGAACTGGGTCGATAGCCGAGATGATTCTAAGATTAAAATGACGAGAATACCACCTCTCCCAAGGACGAAATGTGGTTCGGCTACGGCACATTCCGACCAGGAATCCGACCTTCCAACTTCAAGGTCACGCAGGGGAGGAGATTTTGCTCCTGCTTTAGACATTCTGCTTCTCCGGTACCGTTGAACGATCCTTGCACACAGGTTTATTATTACTGCTGTTTCAAGTTATGATATCTTTCCATTAACATCCAACGACTCGATCTACCGGAAAGAAAGACGTATCTTTGTCAGTGAGACATCCGACGATGCAGTGGAGAACATTGCTGTATATGGGATGGCAATGCCCCATGGGCAATGATTTACCTTTGTTTACACCACTTTTAACCGGCGGACATCAGCCCAATCACATCTCCTTCAAGACCTTCTTCCATGCCATCCGACTAGTAGCGCCGCCAATGTTTAGCTTAGAAGTTCAATTCTCCAACTCGTCGCAATGTCAACTCAGAATATTGAGACTACGCGCATGTTTGAAGAAGATTTCTGTCCCTCCCTTTTCGATGCAAACAGCTTCGCCTTTGGAGGTAGCCAGATCCCAAAGAGGTATCTCTCCTTCACAGAATGACAGCCTTGAGGTGAGTATGGATGAATATCCCTCGAATATCGAACAGACATGAAGCCCAAATGGCAGGAACGGCTACGAACGTCGACTGGATGTTGGTGAGAGTACTACGACTGAGAGAACACCAAGAACATCATGGTCAAATTTTTGAGTACACAAGGCAACCAATTACTGCGTAACCTGAAAACAGACATCTCCCTCTGGTTAAAATGTGGAGGGAATTTAGCGTAGAGAAAGTTTTGGCACATAAACTCGGAGATGCTCCAGGCTCTCGCTCTCCAGGACACTGATGATGACCCCATGAGTCCGCAAAACTAATTTAACTCTGCCAGCCGCTGCCATCGCGGCGTTTGCGTCAGAAAATCCCAATGCTTGACTGCATGCTCGTGGGCGATATCGCATACCCTTTGGCTGGCATCCAGTCGGGTTAACGCTGTGGAGAAATGAAGCATACTTGATTTCCCGATTCGAAAAGCTGATACAACATTGTAAGGCTTGGACCGACATCTTGAGAGGCTTCCTGAGAGCGTCTGTGAGCTCGCACGGTGAGCTTTTTGGTGTTTGTATTGTTTGAGTCTTTTGGGAGGGGGTGAACAAGTGGCCAAGTTATTAGCGTTGAAGGAGGAGAGGCTCGAGCGTCAAGGAAATGGTGTGTGTGTAGACGTGACCGTTGAAGGAAAATCCGTGATGGGGTCGGCTCTTTCGAAGTTGATGATATAGGAATCAGAACAGGAAGCGAGAAGGTCAAGTCGCTCCGCCGTTCCCACCCACAGACGAATTTTGACGCTGTCTGTCTAATCTTTTGTCAGAAAGAAAATGGAAAGAACATGCATTACCTAACATAACACGGAGACGATCCCTTCTAAGCCCAAAGTCATCAGAGGAGTATGTCAAATCGGAAAGACGTCCGTCGTCTCAAATGACAGCTGTGTACCATTTAGCCTGCCAATGAGCCCAAGGCAATCCAGCAAGATATTGCCAACAGCACCACTCTTCCTCCCACTATTTTGTTTTTTTCCTCTCGATGCTCCAGACCTTTTAGGACACACAGCAACTTTCTTGTCGGAAGAACCTGCTTGGAGCTTCAGGGTTGTCAGGTCGAAGCGAGTATGGATTCCACGATGAGGTCGTCGAACGACTTTCCTCCGAAGTCGTCCGGAATATTGACGAGGAACGAGATAAGAGTTTCAAAGATTGGATCTCGTTCAGAATGGTGAACGTCAGACACAGCGAAGTAAGTGGTATTGCCCTGTGTAATCTTCTTTAAGAAGATGAATTGCAAGGTGGAGTGAACAATTGCCCGGTCCAGACCTAGCTCAGAATTGGTAAGAGCTACCTTTAAATCAGTTAAGTGAAGAACCCAATCGAATTATCAGACAACCTACTTTACTGACAATGGAAGTCTCATCTTTTGTTTGACGGTCCACCACTACTGGTTGCTGAGAGCGAGCAGCCTCCACGATCCGCTCTAGATAGTGTTGAGCCACGAGCCAAGCCAACTCTTCAGCCGACATTCGAGAAGTTCCACCAACAGTGAATTGACATTTGGCGATGAGACCGTTGGTACGGCCATCTTGCGCTTTGAACACTGGGACACTGGACTTGTAGAGGAACGTAGGAAGACCCATAACCCGGAATAGGAGCCCCAAGACGAAGCCATAAGCAAAGTTGAAGACTGGTCGAACATCAGTTTCTGCACATAGTTCCTGCGTTTGCACGTGGTGCTCGGAAAGTAAAAGTGCGTCGTCGATTGTCCTGATGGCGTTAGAATCAATAATCCAAGGGCACGAGTACGAAGTCAAATAGTCGTGGAATCGTTTTCTTGCAATTTCCGTCAGTTGGGGACAATACATGAGTTTTTCTGGAAGTCCTGGTCGGGCTAACGTCAACACGGTCGGCTTCTTGTAGGGCGAAGTGTAAGGTTGCCAACCAGCCAGCTTCTGAGTGTCGGTGAGTTTGTAGCTCAGTCGGCGTCTGGGTAGAGTTTTGATGCGTTCCGAAAGAGAAAGACGAAGATGGAGTTGTGCTGATGATGAAGACATGTTGTACTAGCAGTCGACGAGAAGACAATATATCTGTGAAAGAGACGTCTGGACTGTACGAGAGCGACTGCGAAAGACTGTCAGGGCTGTTCAACCGAGCAGAAGGGGAAATACATGAAACGTGAAACCACTAGAAATACCCGGGACCGCCGAGTCTTCAAGCTTTCTTACATCCTCACACTCCCCTCGTCGGCACCGTCACCAAACGCAAACATTCAATGGCGAAGGGTAAGAGAAGAAGAAGATAATTGTGATGGTTGAGTCGCCCAAGTGAGGTAATTGCTGATTCGGATGCATCACAGTCCACAATACTGCGAAGAAGCTCACCCTGTGGCTCAGCGGCCTTTCGCAGCTCCTTTCGCAAGGCTTTTAGCAAAGGACCGCGATACGAATACCATATTTCATCGTTGAGGTGGTTGTTGTCAAGGGCAAAAGTGAATGCCTTTCGCAGTCCTGATTCCATGACGTCTTTGTTCTTTCTCTCACACACAACCACCATATTCAATCTTTGCAGTTAAGGCATTGCTACACTTTTGTAAAGGTTTCCTATCTCTTTCCTTCCTAGCTCGACGTGCCGTTCTATTCTAAAACCGCCAATGAGGAAGTGTTCCCTTCTTTTCCATCCTCCTTCTCCGTTACGAGCCACTCGGTTTTCTGAGGGCTGCACCAACAACCGTGACTACTCTGCTTGAACTTTCCTGAACTGTCGGGTGTATTAGGTCCTCTCACTTCGTTTCCTCTAATGCCTCTATGAACTGATCGTGCAAATTATGTTTTTAACCTATATTTCGAGCTCACTACCGCTAGCTGAGGACAAGCTTTCCAAACAGCTCCTTATTGGTTGGAACAATGACGAGCAGCACAAGTCAAAATGCAGACACTGCCACATACATATACACATCACGACCAGCTTCGGTAACTAGGGATAGTAACCAATTGGTGCCGCTTCGAAAGCCCCATCGTCTCGTCCTTCCTGCCTGTTAGCCATGGCCTGTGCCGCAACATAATGAAGAGACTTACAATGTTGCCCAAGTTTTAGTACATAAACTTTAAGATGCTCCAAGCTCTTACACGCACCTTCGCCAGAACACTGATGATCGCTCTTCGAGTAAGCAAACTCAATTATCCTGGCGCTGCCATCCTCCGCTATCGTGACATTGGCGTCGGAAACATCCCAATGCTCGACTCCGAGCTCTTGCAACTCGATGACGATATAGTATATCCTTTGGCTGGAATTTTGGAAATTCGCGTGCCAATGAGAGGTCCAAAGCCAGTCCTATTCGTCCAGCATGCTACCCACCGCCTTTTCCTACATTATTGGAATCTTTGCAATGCAGCGTGGGTTTCCGGTCACAAGCGCCGCCTTAGAGATTCAGACCAGCCGCATCGGATGAAAGTATGGCTTCCGCGATGAGGTCGTCGAACGACTTTCCCTGAAATTCATCTGGAATTTCGACGAGGAGGGAGGTAAGAGTCTCGATGATTGGATCTCGTTCAGAATGGTGAATATCGGAGACGGCAAAGTAGGTGGTGTTGCCAAGCATAATCTTCTTGAGGAAGAGAAATTGCAAGCTGGAGTGAACAGTCGCGCGGTCGAGCTTCAGCTCAGAGTTGGTAAGAGTTACCTGTAGACTATTTAGGTAAAGAACCCGAATCGAATGATCAGAGGACGTGCTTTGCTGATGATGGACGCCTCATCTGTTGTCTCGCGGTCCATCACTACTGGTTGCATGGAACGGGCGGCTTCCACGATCCTCGCAAGATAGTGTTCAGCGACCATCCAAGCCTTCTCTTCAGCTGCCATTCGAGGTGCTCCACCGATGGTGAACTGACAATCAGTGATTATACCATTCGAGCTGCCGTCCTGCGGATCCTTGAAGATGGGGATGGCAGACTCGTAGCTAAACTCTGGAAGATTCATAACCCTGAAAATGTGTGCTAACACCATTCCATAGGCACAGACAAACACAGGACGGACATCAGCTTCAGATGACAGCTTTTGGGTTCTCATTGGGAGGTCGGAGTATTTGAGAATGTCATCGATGATCTCGACAGCGTTTCTCTCGATTATCCATGGGCACGAGTCCGAGATCAAATAGTCGTGAAATCGTTTTCTCGAAATGTCCGTCAATTGAGGACAATAAATCAGTTTCTCAGGGAGGCGTGGCAAAGCCAATGACAGAACGGAGGGTTTCTTGTATGGCGAAGTCTCTGGTTGCCAGCCAGGTTGCTTCTGAGTTTCGGTGAGCTGCTTGCGCAGTGAGCGTTTGGGTAGAGTTTTGATACGTTCGGAAAGACGAAAGCGGAGCACCGATGATGTGGAAGACATTTCGACAAGTGGCCATGGACGACAATTGTGACCGCGCCAAAATTCTTGAGTGCACGAGAGCCTAGACGCGAGCTGTTCCGCGAAAGAAATGCTAGGCGGTACGAAAGGTAAATCTGAGAACTGTCAATGAGCTAACTATGACAGAGTCAGCGCTAGTTCGAAGTAACGAAATGAAGGACTTTAATCGAGACAAATACACCAGTCGTACCGTATCAAGGAATTGAGCGCAGAAGTTGCATATAGAATCCTCTGTTCTTTGTCTTCATTCCTTCTGGTCAAACAACAAATAAACAAATGACACCGGCATGTTTTAGCAAATTATGTTTTCACCGTGTTGCGCAAAGAGGAGATGTCAAAATTATAGCGTGGAACAATGTGTTATATATTTGCCCTGCCCATTGTATGGGAGACGGATGATCGACGATTGGCGATAATGCAATAAAATAAATGAGACAGGGCATTGCGATGAGCGGGCAGTAACAAACAGCATGAACGGCACGACTAATGAATGAAGATGCAGGTGGAACGTCCCTATTCGGTGAGGTTGCAACAGGAACCAAGTTCAGGATGATTGCATCTTATTTTAAAGTAAAAAAGCTCATCTCACCATCGCTGAGTAGTATAGAGTAGCAGTGAGTATGGATAGCCATGGACGCAAACAACAACTATGCTTCGACTTCAGTTGCTCACCAGCTCAGTCAGAGTTCGCTTTTTCCTGTCCTCTACCCTTCAATCATTACCCTTTCTGATATCCTCGCCTTTACCGTATACTAGGTTGGTCAACAGCTGGTCGGCAGCTGAGGCTATGCTAATAAGTAAGGACGAAGAAGAGAATAGCAGGTTGGTTGAATTGAAGCGGCTACGGCACATTCCGACCGGATAGCTGCGGGAAGCTCTTCTGCTTTCGACGAGTAAACAAACATGCCCGCGCGTCTCCCCATGCTCAGTCGCTCCATCCGGACTCCGGACCCGCTCCCAAGGCGCACCTTCCTCCTCCGCACTTGTGGATCTTCATGCTCCCCTCACACTTTTCGTCAGCATCAACCCCAAAGCCGTCTAGGACGCCGCTGTATAATCTCCATCTTGAGAAGAGGGCTACGTATGGCACGTTCGAGAATGCCTCTTCTGTATGAAGCTGAGGGAGGGGACATGGTCTGCATTTCTTCTTGCCTGGAGCAAGCATAAAAATGTCTCATCTAATCGTCTGAGTATATATAGTACACGATCGCGGTGCCGGGCGTATTAAGGCTGAGGTACTCGACGTATCACGCATGGTATATCCCTGCTTCGGACCTATCCTGATGCTCAGAGTATGGTTAAACGACCGAATGCGCTTCTGGGTTCCTCAACCAGATTTTTCCTCTCCTGCCCCTTCCCACCACATTTCCTCTCTCGGACCGTCTTCCTGCACATGCATCGGCATCTGCCCTTTTGATCCTTCATACTGTTGAGCGAGAACTGTGGGGTGGGGACTGTTGCCAGTGCCAGGTACGTCTTCCTTCTCTCTTAACCAATGTTTCCTGCATATCACCACATACGAATAGCTGGGAAGTAGTGGAAGATGTGCGCTACCCAGAAAAAAACATCGGAACCCTGATGTAATGATGAGACAATTGTCCATCCTTTGCATTGATGGTTGCCATTTTCAAGATTACACCAACAACTCTTCACGATAAGAGTGCTTTATTGTTTCAAAGACTCGTAATGGTTCCCATATATGTCGCACAGACGTGCATGGATGGTAGCAAGGTCCTTGATGCTCAATTTGGCGTCTCCTTTGCCTGCAGTTGCGGCGAACTTCAGGAGCGGAATGGCGCGCAAGGCTTGCCTTTCTGTCATCGGTCAGGGTTATCCCATGTCCACTCCTAACTGACCAGGTCACGCACCAACATTTTGTTCTTCACCCGGAAGGGTTATGATGGCCTCAACATCCACATCTTCAGCTTCGAACGGCACCATGCCACGCCAGTAAGCCCCGCCGAGAATCGCTGCAGCTACCGGGTCGCCATTGTGTGATAACTGCCGAAGCACTTTGACATCTCGCTCTGCCAGTAAAGTTTTCTCTAACGCGGAGGATGGCTGCGGCTCAACGTTGTTGTCGTCCTGAGTTTTATCTGTTAACTTTTTCTTCGCTGACTTTTTTTTCTTCGCTGCCTCTCTCTCTGCTGACCTTGCTTTCTCCAAGTACGACTGCACCCGGGCTTTGATCTCGTCTTGATCCCGGCTTGGCGTGGACATTAAGACTGACTCGTCACGCAAGAGCAGCCACAACGACCGCGCGATCGATGCCATGGGTGGTCGCAAGCTGGGGTCAGGGTGGCAGCAGCTGATGACGAGTGCAGAAACGCCAGCGTACGGCGTGTTGCCCTGCTTTGTCCAGGCTGTTTCGCCGTTCTGTAGCTTTTCTAGGATTGATGCTGCCGCCGGAGGCAAGGAGGCCTCAGCGCGTGATTGTCGAATCACTGGTTCTCGTTGATCGAACGGGTGTTTGGAGTTCATCAATTCCCACAGCAGGACTCCGAAACTGTTCCATCAACTCATCAGTTTGCTATTACCGTAAAGCATTCATTCTTCAACGTACCTCCATATGTCAGTCTCCTGGCTATGAATAGGGGTATGATGGTACTCTGGAGCCTCAAAACGCATATCTGCCTGTGGCTCTAATGTGTCCTCCATTAACTGTACAAGCCAGCCTGAAAAATGGTTTATGGGTGGCACTGCAGGCTTACTAGTCGGGCTTCTTCGAGTTTCGTCAATACAGGTTTCCATTCCTTGTTCCTTTCTACCAACTTCACAGTGTCATCGGAAAGTGACCGGACTAAGATCCGAACGGAATGGAGGAACGCAATTGCCTTCGATAACTCATACGCAATCTGTAATCTGTCTTTCACATCGCCCAACTGGGTGCCTCCAAGTGAGTCCCCAAGCGATTTGGCGGACCTTAAATCCTCCATCACCATATAATATTTCCCTGCTTCAGGTTCTGCCAGGCCGTGGAACCGCTCGATAACGGTGTTAGCTGAAGAAATCTCAGAATATATTCTGACATGGCGAGGACCACGGCCAAACGGATCCACCTTCTGGGTAGTGCTGATTTCAAGGAGGATGACCTGGCTAGTCGAGGAGTCATCGTACTCAAGTGTCCCCGCCAGCATTCCATTGGGCTCTCGAGAAACCTTGAGATGCTTGTCTTCAAAGGGAAACTGGATCTCCCATTTGCCCGCGATTTTAGCGCTAATCTTCCCTTTTTCCTCGACGAGAACTTGGAAAGCGGCCAATTGATCTCGAGCAGCCATCACGTCGCCACCGATGGAAATTACAGCTTCATGAATCTTTTTACTGGTGTCACGGAGAGCATCTTGAACTGTCACACCCTGAACCTGAGTGTTTCCTGTCAGTCCAACGTCCAACAGCAGATGAGACAGTGTCAAACTTACAGCGGCTTCCATGAGAAACCACAGAGCCGTTTCGCGCAAGCCCTCCATCAAACCCGACAGTCTTTGTCTCCATATTACTTCCCACGCTCTCTGTGCCAAACTGGAGTTCTGCGTGCAGTCGATGACAAATTTCTTGACTTCATCTAGGTTGCGCTGAACCTGTTCTGTTGTCTGCAGGGTCTTGTTTGCACGCTTTAGGCAATCCAACACGCTCTGTATGAGCAATGCAAGCTTTTGAATCTCCTCGCATTTTGTCTTAAAGCGTCGGACTTTCTGAATAGTTCTGATGATGTAGGTGATAGTCTCCACTGCTGTCTTACTAGCTGCAAGGTCACCCACTATGACTTCGGCCATGTCTGCATCGAAAAATGAAGTCCAGGAAGGGTTGTTTACCAGGCTTGGAATTTAAACAACCGTCGGTCACTAGACGTATTGGACGGTTTGAGAGAATGTTGCTGTGAGACTGACAAGTGCCCTGAAGACGTGTGGAACCTCAATGAATTGAACCTTTCCAGATCATGCAATTATTGTGTTACTCTATGACAGCTACGTACTTGTCTTTGCAGTTTAACCCTGCTTAGACTGCACAGCCTAAAAATTCCACGAACTCTTCGATTTGCCTCGTCTGTGATGTTTTGCGCCCAGTTCGACGATATCAAACCATCATCGAGCAAACTACCACAGAAGCTGAGTGTTGGTTTAGACACTACTTAACGACATGTCGCTTCCTTTTTACGTCCCCCTGGCTCCATTCGAGAAGAACCTACTCACCGAGATCATTGAACCCGTTGCCCTTGATACTTTACCCACATGGCCATCAGACATCGATGAGATCTTTCGGCAATGGATTTGGGCGGACAAATTCTTTACCACTCTCAAAAAGGAGCTGCAACTGGATTCCGTCACCGAAGAACATGGCGGGTGCTTCGACAGAGCTTACCGCGACTACTTGCGCTGGATGGCTAACCGACTCTGTACTGAACAATTCCGATGTGCTGCTGTGAAGGATGCCAATCCCGGCCTACCAGCTGAATTAACCGCTAGACAATCAGTTCAATCGCTTGAACTTACAATCCACCCCAGCGACAAACATTACTGGAGGCTCATCCACTGGATGTGGAAGCGAGATCATCTTATATGGCAGGAGGACGTAATCACTGAGATATCAACATTCGACATTTTCCAATCCGTTTATAGCTTCTGCTCCACCAGGCCAGACATCCATCCCATCGAATCTGGGAGGTTGGAAAAAGTCATGAAATGTGTAGGCATCCTATCGATCGAGTCTCCTGCCAATCTCTGTGAGACAAATCAATCAGAAGAGGACCTAATCAAATCTGTTTGGCGCATTCTCGAACAGGGTGAGAGGGCTAGGGCCATGCAAGTGGTTGGTAACCCTGTACTGAACAATTCTGCCAAATCTGAGACTGTGGAACAGGCAATGAACCGTAGTATCAGCATCCTATCTCCTGACAATCTACGCGAGGTACCAACAGATCAGATTGACCAAATCACCTCTTTTGGAAGCATTCCGTATATGGAACGCCTCAACCTCAAAGTGAAAGATCTAAGCTGGGTGGAGTGGGATCAAGACCTGATCACTCCACTTAGTGGTCACTTGCTCCACACGGAGGATGAGGTGTTTCAGTACTGCCTGAACAACAATTGGTACTTTCCTGGTCATCTTAGCTCTGGTGGGAAGGTGTTATTCGCTAAGAGGCTGTTGAAAGATACGAGACTCTTTGAGAGGACATCAGACTTTTGGAAAACGTGGGTAAGCAATTACATAGCAGCGCCAATTATGGTGCTTTCACTTTGATCCACACTTTCCCTAACCTCAACCTGTCAGACCGACTGCTGCCTCACTTGGAACCCTGCTAACAACGAGATATATCTCCTCGAAACCATTCCCGGTATGCAATATCGCAATATCCGACAATTCCAAAGCGATGACAGCGCATTGGAATATTTTCGCAATTTGGTGGAAGCTCACCGCCAGCCAGAGGGATATCGAAATTTCGACCCGGAATTAGCACACACTCTTCGATACATACCTCCATGTGAAGTAGATATCGATTGGAGTGAAATCATGGGGGAAGGCAAGAACGGGGTAGTGTACCGAGCAACCTGGACGAGGCCAGGCAACATTCTGTTATCGAGAGACGGGGAGAAAGGGGAAGTCAAGGTTGTCGTCAAAGTGCTCCAGAAAGGCATAGACAAGTCAAAGTTCCAACAAGAGGTGAGCGTCTGTGTCAACAAAGAAAATTTGGGCTGACTACCTCTCTTACTAGTTGCGCATGAATGTAGTAGCTGGCCGATCGGGGGTTGGGTTTTCCAAGTTTTTCGGTATTTCCAGCGCAACAGTCCCGAATAGATCATCAATTCCCACCTCTTTACTGGCAGGGGCGGAAACTCAAGTCCTTGTCTCACAATTCGCAGAGAAGGGCCGAATATTGGAGTTCTTAGAGGACGACCTAAAGCTACCAGGCACCTCCTTCTACCAATCCTGGAGACTCGTGATCGATAACCTTAGCGGCATTGCCAACGGTATCAACTCACTGCATGGGCAGGGCATTGTACACAGGTATGGGGGTCCAGCTTCATACGGGTTCTTTCCAAAGCTCACATCGATCCGTAGGGACCTTCACCTGAATAATATTTTGGCGGCCCGAAATACATTCCCAGATCAGCCAAATGGTTATGAATCAGAGGACACAGCACTGGTTATTGACCTCGGCGAGGGCCAGACCATTGAGGAGGCCGCGACATCCTTCAGAGGCAGCAATTCTCATCGCCAATTGTGGCACGCTCCAGAACTCTGCGCAAGAAATACACAGGTGACTTGGACATTTGCGTCGGACATCTTCGCATTCGCTGTATTGGCTTGCGTGATACTCGATAAACGAAAGGAACTGTGTCTCGCACCGGTGCCTGCGGACGTCTTGGGGAGCGCGGGGTTGCCCTCAAGTGACAACGCCGACATGGCTGCTTACGTTCTACCGCTCCGCTTGAAGAACATCTTGGTTGCAGGTTTGGATGTCGAGCCGGAAAAAAGGGGGGATATGAAGTGCCATACCCAGTCACTCAACACCCTCAGCGTGCAATTGTCTGAAATCGGAAATGATTATGGAGACGACGAAAACGAGGTCGAATGGACAACCTTGAAGTGGTGGAGCTTATACCACGAGGTTCCAGACGGAGGCCCAGCACGATTTTCAACGAGTTGGGAGAGTGAGATGAATACAAGTAGTTCCATCGAACGCCCCAACTACAACGAATCAGATTACTCAGACCCGTGATCATGTGTCATGTCTTCAAGTTCACCCCCTCCTTGTTTCGTTGTCACGGCGCAGCTCTTGCCTGTGTTTTGGCACTTTCCTCTTCATTCCTACTTCCCAATTGTCCTCACACGTGTCTGACGATAGCGCAACGTAACAAATTACGTTCATCCCCTTTAAGTTGTGGACAAGTTATGAGATACTTGTAGTGACGTCTCCCTGGCAGACGAAAGAAATCTGTGATCACAATTCATTTTCACGTCTTTAGGATGATGACAGCGTTAAAGAAATGTTCCTTCCGTTCTAGTCCTTTCCAACAAGGAAACCTGTCGTAGCTGTTGTCTTGGCAGCAAGGGAGAGAGATCACGTCTGAGAAACGCAGTCGCCCGAACCGTTACCAGCCATGACCTTTCGAGCCGTACTCACGAGTGTCTGGAGGTTGCTGAAGAACGGTCGTCACCATTCAAGTACAATGTCGAAAAGCGCGGTTACTTCCCCATTACATGCTTCAGTCACAGCTTCCCCGCGGCAACTGCAGGTTTAAAACTCTTTCACTTCAAAAGCGTAGAGGTCCTGCTTCGGCGTCTCGTCCTCCTCATCCTCATCCCGGGCTATGTAATTGACGGGACGGCGTCGATGTGTCGCAGTATTACCCTAGCTCCTCAGCTGATGAGGAGCAGACCGCAAGAGCATCCGGTCACGGACAACTTAGCCTCGACAAAGTTCCCTTCCTTCTACCAGCGGAAACTTCGCCAGTCTCGGATAAACGAAGTCGTAGCTTTCGGTGTAAGTAGGTGGGCGCCTAAGGATTGAGATAACTAGGAGGAGAGTAAAAGCTACTCTGCTGCGAATGAGGCAGAAACTAGGATCGACGTCGTCTATGCTTTCGAATGCTTGATTGAGGGAAGGGAAGGCAGAGGATGTGGCTAGACCCCTTGCCCCTTTTGCACGATCAGTCACTGACCCCAACAGCAGCGGCGAGCTCAGTCGAATGTGTCGCAAGTGCTGAATGTAGTATTGCAGTTCTCAGTCACATGTCGTGTTGGAAAATCTATTGATGAATCTACTGGAGAGTCAGATGTTGTTGCCTGGCAGAAAGACCCTTTAATGAACCATGAGCCTAAAACACCATCCTGTTCATCAACAGTCCAGACTTTCGTCCACTGGCACCTTTGACCTCAATGAAATTATCAGTGCTTTCAGGATAACGCATAGCTGCTGGGAGATACACATGCACGCTGTAATCACCTGGAACTTAACTGTCGAACGTGGATGAGTTCCCGGTAATTCCCGCGGCTTCCCGGTCGGAATGTGCCGTAGCCGCTCGTCTTTTCTCTCCCACTCGCCTTCGAGGTCAGCTACGGGTTCTCAGCCAAGTAAACGAACATGCCCGCGCGTCTCCCCTTGCTCAGTCGCTCCATCCGGACTCCGGCTTTCCTCCGTACTCGCACCGCTGTCCTCCCCACCCGTGCATTTTCATGCTCCCCTCATATATTTTCCTCAGCATCAGCCCCGAAGCCGTCGAGGACGCCGCTGTACAATCTCCATCTTGAAAAGAAGGCTAAGATTGTGACGTATGGCGGATTCGAAATGCCTCTTCTGTATGAGGCTGACGGAGGGGGACATGGTCGGTTTTTCCTCTTTCATGAAATATCATCGCGTCTAATTAGTCGGGTATATAGTAAACGAGCACAATGCTGTGCGTACCAAAGCTGGTCTATTCGACGTATCACACATGGTACAAACCTGGTTCGTACCTCTCCATCCCTTCTCAACCGCAAGGTAGTAAAAGAAAACAGCTTCTCCGGTCCCTCGACCACCTCATTCCTCTCCTCCATCCTCCCGACCGACCTTTCCTCTCTCAAGCCCTCCTCCTATGCAGGCGTCGACATCTACGCTTCTTCGCTCTCCGTGCTTTTGAACGAGAACGGTGCAGTGATCGACGATCTCGTCATCACCAAGTGGGGGGAGGACAAGTTTGTCTTCAATTCTCTTCCTTACACCTTGCATATAAGCTCACAATTGGGATAGGTATTACGTTGTGACCAATGCAGGAAGGAGAGACCGTGATCTGGGGTGGTTCAGGGAGCACCTGAAGGAATGGAACGCGAGCAAAGGGACAAAAGTGAACATGGATGTGATGAACGGATGGGGATTATTAGCTTTGCAAGGTATGTCTCTCTCCCTCTGCCTTATCGCCACGCTCACCATACGGATAGGTCCCGAAGCAGTCGATGTGCTCAGACCCTCAATCAAAACGAAGGACTTTGACATTCAACAGCTCACTTTCGGACATTCCGCCTTCCTCGACATCCAGATTGGGGATGTGCCAGCTACACCTGTGCACGTTGCCAGGGGAGGATACACAGGAGAGGATGGGTTCGAGGTTCGCATCTTCAGCACGTCCTTCTCCCACCACACTGTTTCCCTCCCACTCTCCCAACCCTCTTCCTTCACTCAGCATGATCCCATGCTGACGAGTGTTGTGAAACAGATATCCGTTCCTCCCTCCCTCGCCGTTCCGCTCGCCAGACACCTCCTCTCCAACCCCTCCGTCTCCTTCTCCGGTCTAGCAGCTCGCGACTCCCTCCGTATCGAAGCGGGGATGTGTCTGTACGGGAACGAGTTGGACGAGGATCTCCCAGGGGGTGGTGTGACCGTCGCACAAGCCGGGTTGAGTTGGGTGATCCGTGCGTACTCTCCCTTCAACGCTCAGCACAACATAACTGAAGATGGATGGATGGATGGTGGCGACAGCGAAGAGCCGTAGGACGGAAGACGCGGGCTTTGTGGGTGCGGAGCACACGGCGAGGGAGATCAAGGCTGGTCCGGAGCGGAGGAGGGTAGGAATCGTCGTTGGCGAGGGAGGGGGGACGGCTAGGGCTGGGAATGCGATATTCTCCTCTTCCGCGTCCGGAGAAGGAGAAGAAATCGGTTCGTTCCTTCTTCTCCACGCACTCCACACTTTGCGCTGCTGCTTCGGATTTGGTCTGATAATGCATAATGGATGGAATAGGTACGGTCACGTCAGGAATTCCCAGTCCGACCTTGGGACAAAACATCGCTCAGGCGTACGTGAAGAGCGGACATCATAAGAAAGGGACGGAGGTGTGGGTGGAGAGGAGGAAGGGCGGAAAACGGGTGAACGCGAAGGTCGTCGGCTTGCCTTTTGTCGAGAATCGGTTCTGGAGGGGCGCTTCTAAGTGAAACTTGAAAGTGAAATGGAATACTACAAATGGCGAAAATAGTTCGGTTCAGTGGCTTCAAGTTCCGGGCCTATCAATGTCAGTGCGCAGCATAGCATTAGAGATGGTGATTTCTTCGAAATATTTCAACATGAAGTTGCGCTCTTCTGCATCACGCTCACTTCTAGTAGTAAACAGGTTTGAAGGAGGTATCATAAAGAGGACTATGATCAGTTAGATTTGAATTTTGCCAGCGATGTTGAATAAGCAGTTGGTTCTACCCGATCCACTTGCCATATCAAACTCCTGCAAGTCTCACTTTGTCAGTCATGAGGTCCTCAATTCTCCATGATCTTGTCTTGCGCCAAGTGCCCGCCAGTGGGATCGGGAAGTGGCGTATTCCGTTTTGGCATGCCAGTAACAGTACCGTCACCGGCTAGAACCGTCCTGACGACACTCATATAATCTCCTCAGGTCCGCCTGCTTCTAAACGCGCATGATCCTGACGACGCCCGCTTTAGGCTTTTAGAAAACAAGAATAATCCTTATGAACTCTCGTGAACTCGAAGCTTGTTATCTTCTTGTGGAAATGGTCAAGGATTCATACAAGGATGACGGGGAAGACGAAGATGAGGAAGAAACAGGATGCCTGCGGGAAGATGGTGAAACATTACCTGGGCTAGGACTGTTAGATAAGCTGCAATGGTTCTTGAGGTCTAAGATGGAGTCCAAGGTTGAGCGTCCCTTCAAAGCTCCCGTGACGTCATGTCACTGACATATCTCTGTTCCAGCCTCTTGCTTTCTCTAGTATCGACGACAAGATTCTTGAGAACCACCTTCAAATCACGCGTGGACCACCTTTGGCGCTCAAGAGCGACTACGAGACACTTCTTGCCGACTCAGTGTCTTTCGGCGCTTCCTCTCACATGTCTTCAACACGTCTGAAGGAATATCTGGTTATGCTCGAGGTTATGACTCCAGCTCAGGTGCGTGTTGCTCGACGTTCTGTAATTTTGATCAAAGTTCATGTATAGGACCTATCCAACCCTCCTCTTTGGATCAACATCCTTCTGTTACGAACAGCATCAATGGTTCCCACTGGAAAGAAGCTCGTGTCGCATCCCCAATTTACTCTGCCCCCCATTGCGGTTCACGAAACCGACCTGATGACCATAACCGGAACGGTTGCTCATGCAATTCTTGTTGCGAATGAAGACTTGGCAGGTGAGCATATCCCCGAATTTTTCTGTGTCATTCAGCGTTGTCAGCAGATAGTTATCGTGATGCATCGCCGCTAGTGTTACAACAAAACCAGGACGATATAACGATCTTCTTCGTCATTCAAGTGAAAGTAGATTGCTGGCTTCAACAATGTATCCCACAGGCAGTTGCCGCAATGTATGGCTGCGCAAAGTTCTTTGGGTAAGTGTAATGTATCTTTTGGATGCGACTACCCACTAAGTCTTTTATGCAGCAAAAGGATTATACGAGGAGCTTTATCTAACGGAAGAGACTGGCAGTTCCTGATTCTCCACCTCAAAGACGAGTACAATACCCGCGGAACTTTTACACAGACTCGCCCTTTTGCAATCGACCGATCCGTCTCTTCAACGTTGAGCGGAGCTGATTTGGTCGCTGGGATCCTCTCTTCATGGGTGAGCATACTCAGTCTCGTTTTCCTTCTTATTGCTTAACAGGCAACAGATACACAGGAGCTATCAAGACATCACTTCTGACGATTACTTTCAATACATGTAATTAATTCGATTTCATACATTCCTCATGTTTCGATTTGTTTTGTATCATCATCCATTGTTTCTTTTGAGCTTTGATTTGTATTACTAGTAGAGAAATACGCTTACGAGAAGCAATTGTTATTCTGTACTTGGAGAAGATGAATCGACTTTGTATCTCGTTGCTGACGATGAGGAGGCGAAAAGATCTGCCGGACATCTTCTATCCTACTGGTATCATCGAATAGAGTACCACTTACTTTCTAGTCATCCGAACCTCTAAAATCCCTGCGACGGCTGTCAGCCTTCCACCGCCGTTCGCGCATTACCAGTACCCTACTGGTGACAATGATGTGAGGGGGAGTGGCGAGAGAAGCAGTTCGAAGTAGACTCTAAACTCTTTGAGTATCCCAGAGCATCTAGGTCGAAGCGGGAAGTTCGCCTCGTCCTTTTCGGTTTCTGTGACGTAAGATTGGCGGTCGCACGAGACACGTGAGACCGAGGATCGTTCTTCAAGTTGTGCTAAAATGATACGATTGTCTTTGCCACTAGGTAGGCCTCAAGAAGTTGTTGCAAGTTTGATTCGATAGGCAGCATGTTTCGTCATTGATCCACAGGATCTATTACAATAATGTTGTTAACTGGAAATACAGTAGATACAGACCATAAAAATATGAAACAAACGACGTGGTCAAATTGATACACTCCGTCTAAACAAATTCAAAACAATACCTCCTGCAATGCCTTCATAACAGTTGCGTATCTGTCCGTCGCTTAGACCAAAGTGAGGGATTGCCAATCATCACCCACGAAGACAAGATACCAGCGGCCAAATATGGCCCATTCAATACCGAAGAGTCTGAGTCGTAGATTGAAAAACGGCTAGTTCGATTATAAGGTCCACCGGGATTACCATCATCGTTGTGGCGGCGGATAAGGAATATCCACTGCTTTCCGTTGGATAAGGCGCCTCGAATGATGCTTTTTCTACAGAACAGACTTAGTGATAACTGTTGCCACACCAGGAGAAGCGTACTCTTACCCTAAAAATCTGGCACTGACGTACATCTCAGCAATTGCTTGCGCCACATGCTCCTCGATCAGTCCGCCCGTTTTTACTCGAACCGAGGAAAAAGCAATACGGCGCTGCTGGTTAACTGCTATCTCTAGGGGCAGGATTTGACGAAATGAATCTGTTACGTCAATGAATGAAAGACCGACCACTCAAAGATTGCTTACCAGCATCCTTTCATTTACAATAAATACTGCATAAGCTCGCTTTACTGCGATTGTCGTCATGTTTGTTGTGAGGACTCCAGTCAAAGGCACAAGAAAGTCTGGATGTCAGACCGTTTTCTCCCCAGGGAGGACCATAGCTGTTACTCGAAACAGAATAGTCTCTATCCAAGGACGAGCGCCAGATTCAGAATGCAATCGACCGACCTCTCTCTTCAACATTGAGCGGAGCTGATTTGGTCGCTGGGATCCTCTCTTCATGGGTGAGCATACTTCATTCTCTTTTCCTTCTTATTGCTTAACAGGCAACAGATACACAGGAGCTATCAAGACATCACTTCTGATGATTACTTTCAATACATGTAATTAATTCGATTTCATACATTCCTCATGTTTCGATTTGTTTTGTATCATCATCCATTGTTTCTTTTGAGCTTTGATTTGTATTACTAGTAGAAAATACGCTCACTAGAAGCAATTGTATTCTGTACTTGGAGAAGATTAATCGACGCTGACGATGGGGAGGCGAAAAGATCTGCCGGACATCTTCTATCCTACTGGTATCATCGAATAGAGTACCACTTACTTTCTAGTCATCCGAACCTCTAAAATCCCTGCGACGGCTTTCAGCCTTCCACCGCCGTTCGCGCATTACCAGTACCCTACTGGTGACAATCATGTGAGTGGGAGTGGCGAGAGAAGCAGTTCGAAGTAGACTCTAGACTCTATGAGTATCCCAGAGCATCTAGGTCGAAGCGGGAAGTTCGCCTCATCCTTTTCGGTTGCTGTGACGTAAGATTGGCGGTCGCACGAGACACGTGAGACCGAGGATCGTTCTTCAAGTTGTGCTAAAATGATACGATTGTCTTTGCCACTAGGTAGAGGCCTCAAGAAGTTGTTGCAAGTTTGATTCGATAGGCAGCATGTTTCGTCATTGATCCACAGGATCTATTACAATAATGTTGTTAACTGGAAATACAGTAGATACAGACCAAAAATATGAAACAAACGACGTGGTCAAATTGATACACTCCGTCTATTCAAATTCAAAACAATACCTCCTGCAATGCCTTCATAACAGTTGCGTATCTCGCTTAGACCAAAGTAAGGGATTGCAAATCGTCACCCACGAAGACAAGATACCAGCGACCAAATCTGGCCCATTCAATACCGAAGAGTCTGAGTCGTCGATTGAAAAACGTTTAGTTCGATTATATGTTCCAGCGGGATTACCGTCATGGTTGAGGCGGAGAATGACGCATAGCCACTGCTTTCCGTTGGATAAGGCACCTCGAATGATGCTTTTTCTACAGACAGACTTAGTGGTGACCGTTGCCACACCAGGGAGAGAAGTATACTCTTACCCTAAAATTTGGTGCTGACATACATCTCAGCAATTGCTTGTGGCACATGCTCCTCCATCAGTCCGCCCGTTTTTACTCGAACCGAGGAAAAAGCAATAAGGCTCTGCTGGTTAACTATTATCTCTCGCGGCAGGATTTGACAAAATGAATCTGTTATGTCAATGAATGAAAGACCGACAACTCAAAGATTGCTTACCAGCATCCTTTCATTTACAATAAATACTGCATAAGCTAGCTTTACTGCGATTGTCGTCATGTTTGTTGTGAGGACTCCAGTCAAAGGCACAGGAAAGTCTGGATGTCAGACCGTTTTCTCCCCAGGGAGGACCATAGCTGTTACTCGAAACAGAATAGTCTCTATCCAAGGACGAGCGCCAGATTCAGATAACTTTGGAACAAGGTAGTATCGTGGTGAATGTCGAGCGAACACATACCTGAAACCGACTCAAATCTTTGAGCATGGCCAGATGCTCCTTCATTCGCGAGGACGACATATAGGAGGAATCCCCCAAGGACACGGAGTCGCGGAGGAGAGTCTCGTAATCTGGCTTGAGATCTAGGACTGGCCCAGCAGAAATTTGAACGACATCCTGGAGAGCCCGCGCATCCAAGTCATTCTTTGGCGTCCTGAATTGCGCATCTTCGTCATCGCATAACGAATTCTGGAGATTTAGTAGAGCCTCGTAAGCATTTGCAAAGGCAATGGGGCAAGGCGCAGATCGTCCTTCGACTCGTCATGGTTCGAGCTTGGAGTTTCGAGTGGTTCAAAAGTGAGTGGTTAGTGTTGATCAGATTCCAGCACGCTGATCCAGTTCTGGGATCGCTCTGATTGGGAGACGCGTTCGAAGATGTATAGATGAAATTCGAACGCGTTTGGCTTTTCCCAACACTCAGGTGTCCAAATTGTTCAGTGGTTGTGTTTGGTTTCTAGGCTCACGTGCGTTGATGTTTGACTTGCGAGGGTTCTGTTAGCCAACGAGAGCTTGTGAGCTTTGAAAGGACCCCAAACGAGGTGGGTAAGCAAGACGAAAGGCTCACCCGTCACCTCTAGGGGTTTTCACGATATTTACAAAATAAGATAGGAGGATCCATTAAACCACGCGTAACTTTTTTATCATAATTTAGAGGTAAATCTTCCAGATTTATTTTTATTTTTCTTTAGAATTATATTTTTCATCCTCAATCTTTAGAATATCATAGCGGTTATCTTGCTGGATTATTCGATAGCGATGGGGTAGAGACAGTTTGAACTCTGTAGTGAAGGGAGGGGTTGGGCAAAGAAAGGATTCGAAAGGAAGGGGAGCTCTGAGCGAGCTTGGGAGAGGGTTGGTCGATGAGTTTGGTGATCGACGCGTTGAACTGGGACCAGAAACTTTGTTTTCTGGGCTTTTTGGTTTGTCGGTGCCGCGACATATCCGCCGCCCAAATTTTTTCTGATCTAACGAGCAACAGCTGCCATCCCGCGTCACTTCAGCTTGTCCCTTGACAGTTTTGATCTCAAGGATCGTCGAGTGTAACGATTAAAGGACTTCATAAAAGCAGACTGCTTCTTTCGATCAAGCCTACGAACTACATCAAGCGAGATTTTTCAACTGCCAGAAGCGATCTTGACTGATTTTTGACGAGATGGATATCAACGTACGTTTCGATTCTGCGTCCATATAATCCTTTTCTTACTCTGTTTCACTATACCGATGTATCTAATCGAATGAAACAGGCAAACGCCCAGGATTTTCCTCAACGCCTTCATGCTCTTCTCCTCACCCTCTCCTCGCCCGCACCGGGTCAATCACTGACTCCCTTCACCTCTACCCTCCAAGGGCTCTACAAATCTCCAAACACGCTCCCTACGCTCTTTCAGATCGCGCTGGAGGCTCCCGAAGAAGCCGTCAGACAGCTCGCCGCTGTCGAAGCCAGGAAAAGGGTCGTCGCCAACGATGGTAAAGCCTGGAAAAGGATCAGCAATGAAAAGAGAGAGGCTATCAAGAATGGATTGATGGAGAAGGTCGGACAGGAATCTACGTGCGTTTTTTTCTTTCCTGATTGGAGGTTTTTGAAAAAAAAAATTCGAAAACGACGCGTCTCGATCGTTTAAAATTTACCCAAACGCTGCTTTCCCTCTTAGAGGTAAAGACGATCTCTCCTCAAGCAATCAGCGGTGTGGAAAAACGGATAAAAGACGCGTTTTTCACTATATTTTTTCTTCTACCTCCTAACCGTCCATCATCTGGCTCTGACCTATCTGCTTTCTATCTAGCTCTAACCTTCGCAACGCTCTTGCGCGTGTTATGTCTTCCATCGCATCGCACGAACTGCCTGCTGAGGAGTGGCCATCTCTCCTCCCCTGGCTCTGGAACTCCTCCTTGCCTCCTACTCCTCCACAACAGAGGGAAGTTTGCACATACGTCGTCTTCACGCTCGTGGATGTCGTCACCACTCATGAAGAGTTATCGAAGCACATCGAGCAGATTTTGCAACTGTTGGCGAAGACGATTGAAGATCCCGAATCCTTGGCCACGAGAGTGAACAGCGTTCGGGCATTGGGAAGGCTCACGGATGCAGTGGAAGGAGAATCCGCACAGATGGAGACCATCCTTAGTGCCATCCCGAGCATCAGCAAAGTTATGCAAGGCGTCGTGGACCAGAAGGAGAGCAATTTGGCCAAGCACGTCTTTGATGTTTTTGAGGATCTCTTTGTTATCGTTAGTACACTTTCTTTCTGCTCTGTTTTCATTGGATGCTGATGGCCATATCGATGGGAATAGGAGGGAGCGAGCATCAACCGCTATATCCCCGACCTTTTCAGCTTCTGGCTGTCCACCGCATCTACCCCATCCGTCCCGGAGGACATCAGGCAGATGGCTATCTCCGCCATCTTATGGGCCATCAGGTACAGGAAGAACGCCGTTACCGAGTTCAATCTCACCAAGCCTCTTGTTGATGGCTTGATGGTTGTGTGCACGGATGATGAGCCTGAGGATCCTGAGGAGGACTCACCTGCTACTGTGCGTCTTCACATTCGTCTCTCCTCCTTTCTTCTAGATAGTCTCAGTCCATCTGACCTCGATGTGGTACAGCTGGCATTCAGGACCTTTGATTCGCTCTCCAACCTGCTCCCCGCCTCATTGGTCTTCCCTCCAGTCTGGGATCAAGTTCGCCTCTTCGCCGACAATCCTGATCCGCGTTACCGGAAGGCGGCAGCTGGCGTGCTCGGTGTTGTGATGGAAGGCTGCGCGAGCTTCATCCAACCTCACGTTTCCGAGCTTTGGCCTCTGATATTGAAATTTCTCGCCGACCCCGATGCTTCCGTCCGTGGCTCCGCTTGCTTGACTCTCAGTGCCCTGTGCGAGGAACTGAGGGCCGAAGTCATCATTCATCATCAGACTTTACTCCCCATGATCGTGGAGATCTTGAAGAATGAACACACAAGGAAGAAGGGCATCAATTGTTTGGATGCATTCCTGGAGATCTTGGAGGAGGAGCACGTCACGCCGTACCTCCCTGACTTGATGACCACCATCATCGCTCTTTTGGATGCTGCCCCAACCGAGCTAAAGCCTTCCGTCGTTGGAGCGGTTGGATCGGCCGCCCACGCTAGCAAGAAGAACTTCACTCCCTACTTCCAGGGTTCGATGGAGCGCCTTCTCCCCTTCCTCGATGCCACCGCTGAGGAAGATCTCGAATTGAGAGGCGTGACGCAGGATACAGTTGGCACTTTGGCGGAGGCCGTGGGCAAGGAGGCATTCCAGCCTTTCTTCCAGGTCTGCATGGAAAAAGCTTTTGAAGGATTGAAGATCGAGGGATCGAAGATGAAGGAGTGCTCTTTCATTTTCTTCGCCGTCATGGCGAGGGTTTATGAGGAAGATTTCGCGGCTTCCCTCCCAACCGTCATGCCCGTCATCCTCGCAGGCCTTGGACAGGAAGATGATGAAGTTGAACTCAGCGGAGAAGGCTCATCGCTGTTACAGAGGATGAGTGGGGGCATCGCAACTGAGGAGGATCTGGATGAGACTGCGGCTGATGACGAATTCGAAATGTTGGATGACGACGACGACATCGACTCCAAAGTGTTCGAAGCGACGACAGCCATGGCGATGGAGAAGGAGATCGCGGCGGATGCAATGTGCGAACTCGCCTCGTACTGCAAGGGTGCTTTCGTACCTTATATGGAAGAATCGACCAAGATGCTTCTACCCCTCGTCAACCACATCTTCTCCGGTGTCCAGTGCTCGGCCGTTTCCGCCCTTATGGCTTTCGTTCAAACCGGCTTCGAGCTCAGTGGTGGAAAGGCGGAAGTGAGGGATGATGATGGAGTTAATTACGTCCGTTCCTCTTTCACCTGCAAACTCTATTCTTGCTCATTGATCGGATTATTGCGCAGAGCTCCCCCGTAGAAGATGTCCAACGACTCATCAATGCCTGCATGCCCGATATTATTGCTTTATTGGATGAGGAAGACACGTGAGTACCTCCTTCCAATCACCAATCCGGTGCAACCTGGAAGCTGGAAAAGGATGAGTGTTTATTTCTCAGCTCACATTGACATCCCAAGGATGTGTGAAAATAGAACCAACCTAACAACGCAAAAACAACTGATTTTCCATCATCTTCCTTATATCATAGAATATGTACGGATATTGATGTCGGATTCATCTAGGGACGTCGTGGACGCTGTCGCTACAGAGATCACCAACGCTCTTGTCGAAGTTGGACCAGGCCTTCTCCCCAACCAACTTCTTCAGGAGGTCTGCAAGCACATTGTTGCCATCCTCGACTTCAAGGCAAAATGCCAGCAGGTTCCGGATTCTGTGGTGTCTGAAGACCTCAACGCCCACTCCGAGCAAGAGTCTACCTTGCTTACCTCTGCCCTCGATCTTATTGGAAGCATTGCGACCGCTTATCAATCCCAGTTCTTGGAGGCCCTTCCTCTCTTCAAGCCCTTCTTGCTGAAGTTTATCGTACGTTATACTCATTCTCCCACACTTATCCTAAGCAGCTGCGCAGCAACCATCAGCTCCTATGAAGTACAGAGCTTCTGCTGCTGGAACTTTGGCTGAGATAATCAACGGACTTGGACAATCTGTCACTCAGTTCACAGAGGAGCTCTATCCCATCATCATTAGTACCCTTCAATCCTCTGAGCCTGAGGTTCAATCCAACTGCGCCTTCGCTCTCGGATCCCTTGTCCTCCACAGCCAAACTGACATGTCGAGTCAATACTCCGAAATCCTCAGGGTGGTCTACCCTCTTTTGCAAGCTCCTGACGATGCACCATCCCAGAATCTCAACGCCAAGGATAACGCCGCTGCCGTCATTGCACGCCTCATTCTCAAGAATGTCGACGCTCTTCCGCTCGCCGAAGTCGTACCAGTCTTCGTCGGTGCTTTACCTCTCAAGAAGGATATGACTGAGAACAGCAAGATGGTATGTACCCCATTTTCCCTTTCTTGCGATTCGTGACGACTGAGACTTTGACTGCAAAACAGTTCAGCGCCGTTGGAGTGCTCATTTCTCGGTATTTCGACCTAGTCGCTCCTCACTTCGATCACATTTTACAAGTGTTCGCTCACGCCCTGGCCTCGCCAGAGGAGGGTAAGAACGCCCAATTAAACAAGAAGACGAGGGAGAACCTCATCCAGCTCGTCAAAGCTCTCGGTGGCCAACATGGCGATAGGTTGAGAGCTGCTGGTCTGGGGGCTTACCTCTAAGCGATTTCTCTCACTTCGCCTGCTGCATAGATTCTTCTTGATCCGTTTCCCTCTGTGTCTCATTCTGTTATCCCTATAATCCTTCCCTTCTTTAGTATCGATCGCATCTGTACTCCCTCTCATACCCTGTTACAGTTCATCGTCTTCTTGCCTCCAAAAACTAAAAAGTCTTAGACTCTGCTTCTTCTTTCTTTAAGTGCTCTCATACTTGACTGGGTTTACTTCTGGAGACTACGGTACTGATGATGCTGATGCACAATAACGATAGTGGCATGATTTACCAACATTTCTACTTGTGAATGCGACAAGCACCTTGAATGAGAAAATGCAATAGCCGAATCAAAACGTAAATGCGTCCTCTAACAAGCGTCCGGCCTCTTCCTTGAAACGATTGCCCAGAGATTTAGCCGGCACTGGGAGTGCCTCTCTGCCTCGGTAGAGAAGCGTTTGGTTGTCCTGCAAGAGTTGTGAGAGTCTAGGTTGAACGAATGTCCACGCTCCTGCATTCTCCGGCTCCTCCTGTGCCCAAACAAAACTGGTTGCTTGCGTATACTTCTTGATGACCTGTTCGAGCTGACTGTAGGGAAAAGGCGAGAGTTCCTGGTTAAAGCACCAAAGTCATCAATGTCCGTTAAACCGTTTAGGAGACTGCAAGAAACGAACCTCGACGCGAACAATGGCGACTTTAGCATCCAATCCTCTCTCCTTTCGCGCCTTCAAAAGTTGATAATACCACTGGCCGGACACGAAGAGTACAGCGGAGGCATCTGCGCTTTTTATTGTAGAGTCGTCAATGACTGGTTGGAACGAAGTGCCTTCGGCCATGTCAACGAGGCTAGAGCATGCGACCTTGCAGAAGAGTCTTGTCAGTGGCTTGAATTGGGATAAAGGGAGAATCAGTATACCGGAGATCGCAAGAGTGCCTTGTGAGTAAAGACAGCGAGTGGCCGTCGATACGGTTGTTTCATTTGTCGTCGTAGCACACTACTTCCGCTTCAGTTTGATTGTTGTAGGTTGAAACAGACACTGACTGGAAGTATTGAGCCGCTGTGGATGCGTTGACAAGGCTAACATTCGGTACCCACTTCCTCTCAGCTCTGCGAATCGGTTCTGAGGAGAGTTGGAGGAATCGTTCTATCCGTGCTGACGAGTGCTCAGAGCCAGCTCCATCTACTCTTTTCTATCATTGGATGACAGTCACGAAAAACAAAGACAAACCGTAGCCGTGAGGTAAAAGCAGCGTTAGTGCTGAAGGAAGTCCCCACTTGGCTTCTCCACTCGCGAAATAGGTATCGATGGTGATTTGGGCACCAGTGAAGAAATCACCAACTACGGGTTGAGGTAAGCTAGATGATGCCTGGCAGAAGTGACCTACACTGTGCCTCCCAAATTGGCAGGACATCTGGTGAACTCCAAGCGACCCCTTGCTCGAACCCAAGCACTGCGTACTCCGACAATGGAGAATTGATAACTTCAAACCTTCCAGCATCTGTTTGGTTCAAGTGATCGAGAGGGAGGAACGAATCGCCATTATTCTGATCCCTGAGAACAGCATGACGTTGTGAGAAGGTTCCCTGTATCCTGCCTTCAGCATTGGGATCATTGACACAAGGGGAAAGCCAACGCGTCCACAATCTTGTCCCGATACACGCACTGCGTATCCGTCCTTGACAAGAGTCCCGAATGCCAATGCCTCAGCGGTTGCAAAGTCAATTCCTTCGCCCTCCTCAACCGCTTGTACACGTTTTGCGAGAATCTTCTCTAAACGGGGATGCACAGCCTGCTATATACCTAAGGAACACTGAAAAGAGAATTGAGGGGAGAATTCACAAAGGAATCTGGAGCCTTGACGCTTTCGCGCGCTACTTGGACTAATTCCTCCTTTGCAACACCAGTTACTTGTTGCTTCCCAATAGACGGATCTTGGTCCATTGGCGCGACAGTGCGGGTACGCCATGCATTGTTGAGATGCTGAAGATGTGAAGATGTTACAGGTGAGGACGAAACGGAAGAAAGTGCCTCTTCTAGTTTACTGGTCTCTTCGGTGTCAAATGCTCGGATTTCGCTTTCGCTGATGTATGAGGAGGAGAGAAGTTCGCTTTGGATTTGGGAAGATAAGGTCCTGTGCGAGCCTGAATCAAATACATGATAAGCACATAGCTGAGACGCACTTTGTTTCCCGAATTCGTTTATACATCCCTGCAGTTTCATCAGATGTGAAATAAACAGGAAACAGAAAGGTGCGTACTAGGATTAGTATAGAAAGGTTCATCAAGCTCGTTATGGCCCCACCGCCTAACGTATAAAGAGTTAGCTCTATCTTCTCGGTAACAAGCACCACGTACCGATAAGTCACTAAGTCCATAATCACATCTTTCCCAAACTTCTCTCTAAAGTCAACAAGTACCCGCATAGCTGCCTCTACGTCGGACGGAGCGTCGCCTGCGATGAGGGAACCCTCATGATCATCCTCCGCAGTGAGGAAGGGAACATGGCGAACCATTGACATGTGCCACTAATGCTCCAGCCTTAACGTTATCTGTCACATATCTCGAACTCCTTCCTTCTCGTGCTTCCGCTGTGAACCTGAGCAGGACGAAAACGTGCATTTGAGCAAGATCATTGAGGGGAAGAAACTGACACCGCACCCAACCTGATTGTTCACAATTACTCTGATGCTTCCTCCCACTCCGTACCCTTTCAATGAAGCCATATTCACGCTCTCTGCCACTACGCCTTGACCTGTAAAAGCTGCGTCCCCGTGGATGGTGACGTTCAATGGGTTGGATGGAGCTGTCGATTTAGAGGCAAAGTGAGAAAGACCGTAAGCGTACCCTTGTCCGACAGGTGTAGCAGCTTCCAGCTGGGAGGGGTTTGGGAGGAGAGTCATGCGATCGGTAGAAGCAAAAAGGTGGGAGAGCACGTCGTCGGTGTATCGTCCTTCATCGGTTGGGAGGAAAGGGTAGCCAGAGAGCTTTGCTATAAGACTCGAGGACGGGAATTGCAAAAGATCGGGAGAAGTAAGAACGTTCAAACGGCCGCGATGTGGCATGCTGAGTATTACTTGCCGCTGCGTGGTAGCAGCTGAGGAAGCGATAGTCCCAAGACCAAGAAGGAGTGCTTCTGCACCTCTGGAACAGCTTCAGCCATAGCGGCACGCGTAAGGACCTTTTAACTTACTCAAGAGAATACCTCTTAACCTGAGGAAACTTCTTTCCTATCCACTTGTCCAAGATTTCTGAGCGTCGCACAGTCTTCCACTGGCGTATCATCTCCTGCTCTCCTTCCTCCCGACTTGCAGATTCTAATCGTGAAGCTACCCATTTCCGTTCTTCCTCACTCTGAATATAGGGACTAAGTCAGTTCTCCAGCCATCAATCAAAATGGGGACGAACTTCAAGGTGCATGAACTCCCAGCCCGTGTTTCGACAGTAGACCTGGTATAGGGGGTCCATCTCATCGAGCTTCACTCCAGTGACATTTTCAAGGCTCGCTTTTGAGGCAACCGAGAGCTTCAACGGATCTAAGGAGCTGAAGAGGTGGCCGTGTCGCCTATACGCGTTGGGAGAAAGAGCCAACGCGCTGGAGGAGAAGGAGCGACGGAGGTGTTTTGCTGTTCGAATTCGTCGATACATCTTTCTCTAGAAGACGGATGGAGCTGCTGGATGGACGCGTGAGGAAGCCAAAAGGAGAATCGGGATCGCTGTGAGAGCGCGGACTCCTTTTATGCGACATTGTTCCTTGCGTTGGGACTGTTACCCCGCACCCCAGCCATCCCGGAAAGGCGGGATGCCGTTATAGACTTTGCAATGGAAGTTCAACGAGTTGTTGCGTTCAGGAGGAGGAGCAGACGTTTTTTTCCTCGAGCGCTGGGCATCAAACGTCATGATGGCAACGCATGAATGTAGCTTTGGAAGCGCAATTAGATTTCAGGAGGAACTGGTACAAAGTTGATAACGTTGGTTGAACGACTTGTCAGTGCGACTGCTTCCCGAGCAGCCAGCAGTTACGCCACAATCATGTTGGCGGTATAGGAGTAAGCCAGATCCCAGGTTTAACATGCTCCATGGATGCAAAACTACAACAGAGGAGGATGTTCGAACGTTCTGTCATTTCAAAATGTTGATTAGTGCAGTAAAGCACACAGAGAAAGGTCTTACCAACGACCTTGGAATGGCGTGGGTGATATTGAGAGAGTAATATCATCTCTCCCTTAATCAAGCATGGTAGCCCAAGCTATACAGCACACCTGAGTTGACGATGCAGAACAAGCGATGATTGCTTACCCAAAATAACCGAAAGCCTTTACGCAGACGAAACCAAAACAGACCATGCACATCACTCAGAGGTCTAAAGATACGGTTTCGAATGCCAACTTTGAAAAACAAACTGGCAAGCTCCCGTTAGATCATTCTTGCTTTGCTGCTTCACAAGAATAAAACGTACCAGCAACAGGACAAACAAAACGAGATAACTTAGAGGCTGAAGGACTGCTTCTGAGCGAGGACGAGGACGACCAATTCCGATGGACGCAGTGGATAGCGGATAGATAGAGGCAAACCTGTCCAGTCAAGACCTTTAGCCAACGACTGAAGGCGATATGGAGGAAGGACTCACGAAGCAACATAACAACAACAAGGTGAGGGCTGACGAGGTCAAGTCGAGATAGCAAACACCGAAGATAGAGAAAGAAGAAAGCGAGTCGAGACAGCCTAAGGACGAAAGTAAGAAGACAAAATAGAAGCTACCGATCCTAAATGTGATGACCTGGCTGAGCGCTTTTATAGCCTATTTCGTTGGGAAATCTCTCGTACATTTACCATGACGAGCTTTACAGTGGGCACGAATTAGCCTGCATCACCTGAAGGTACCAATTACGGATCGGCAAAACAGAAGTGAAGATGAGGGACAGACAAAGAGGAGCTTAAAAGGAGGTTTCCAAACATAGGGAAAATCTCCGGGCAAGATTAGGTTCGGGATGAGGTCATCAAGTCATACCGCCCAAATATACGTGTCAGAACGAGATGTACGAACTACGAACTCATATAGCATTTCAAACATGTCGCACAGGGCTCGTCCAGCGAAAGCAACGGAAGCTACATTTCGCCAAATAAGCCAATTTTAACTGGCGATTGTGGTCAGCTGACCCGATGCAAGGAAGTTCATCCATGAAGCCCCAGATCGAGCAATACCGATCCATCCATTTGTTTGCATAACAGCTCGTTACCCCTCGAGGCACATATATGACAGATGTCGGTGGTTGGTTGGGTGACGAAGAGTTGATCAGTTTTACGTTTAAGTTCGACGACGAGAAATATACAGCCCAAAAGATTACCCATATTGTTGTTGCTCTGCCCCATCGTGCTCAACGCAGGACGCTGGGGGGCCAAACAGGAATTTATCCAACCCCAGATCTGCACTACTTTTGGGCAATGAACAACGGTCACATCTCCCCAGAACCACCAAGCATGTTGGTACCGTATGTAACTTGCAAAATTGACCCCGACATGAGCTTCATGAAGAGCAAAGAGAGGGACTATTTGGAGGTGACGATCAGAGAACTGGAGCCGGTCCATCACCGGAGAGTTCGTAGTCCATGTGTCTGCCACGAAAGCAACGGTTGTGTCAAACGTTTCCATGGCTCCTTTCTTGAGATATTCTCGTTAGGTGGGTCTAGCAACCTAAGACAAGCAACAACCCAGAATAACCTCCTTCATGAGTATATCTTCTGCGGAATGCTGACATGTTGTCAACCACTTGAACGGACGAACTGGCTGAACCGAAGCACAAGACGAAAGGGTGACATTTCGTATTACTTATTTTCATAATTTCTAATCCCTTCAGTTACGGGACACAAGGATGAGCCTACATATTTCCTTTACACGAGGTAAATCTCACAAAAGCAACAGAGGAACATAGGATGGAGAAAGAGGAGGAATTCGCGAGAAAAATAAAGGTTCTACTGTCTCTTCCTTATCGGCAGCCTCGATGGAATTGGTGGAAACAAGTTCACACTGCTATGAGTGAGCGCAAATGTGAAGGAACGCTAACGCCATTTAATTTGGACCTGATGTTAAAATTCAAGAAAACACAGTTCACTTTACATCATGAGTACTCCCCAACTCCAGCTAACTCGCCTCAATCCATCTTGATCATGATAGATAATATACACACAGAGACACCGAATCCCTAGCTATCCCTCAGGCTCCCTTCAACTTTGCATTAACCCGTAATTTTCTACATCCTCACATTCATCCATCCCATACTCCGCGAACGTTGTGATCCACAAGACAATTGGAGAATGGGTTGGTGGCGAAACTTAATCACATGACGTCTAGACACACGGAACCATTTTTTTCGCGTCCATAGGATTTTATCAATCCACCTCGAATTCGATCTCAGCTCAGCACAACGAGCACCAAGTTCATCAGGATGTCAGGCAAACCGAGCACAAGTAGTATGAAGGCGCCCGCATCGAATGGAAAGAAGGTCGAAAAGGGCGTCAAGACAGAGAAAAAGGCGAGAACAGCAGAGGAGGATATCGACGCCATCTTTTCCACAAAGTCCTCCAAGTCTTCGAAACGCACTGCTTCGACGCCTAGCTCTACATCTATACCATCAAAAGAGACAGAGAAGAAGAAGCGCAAGTCCTCTCCCGCGCCTGACGAACCAGCAAAGAAGAGGAAGAAGCAATTCGCCGCTCCTACATCTGCTTCGACCTCCCAGCCTAGGACCACCGCTTCCAAAGTACCTGAAGTTCTACAAGATCCTTCCCTCGCCCTCTCCACTGTTACACAGAAAGCGAAGCCAAAAGGGGAAGATATAGACCCAGAGGTAAATCGGAGGAGAACAGAGGATGGATTGAAAATTTATGCGATTGAGGAGCTTGGAATAGGGAAGGGTGGAGGTGTGTATCTTTCTGCCAGCTCCAACGGGAATGGAATAGTTAAGGATCGCGAGTATAGACACGGATCAGTGCCCGTTTGATTGTGATTGTTGTTTCTAATCTGTCGACAAGTCCGTCAGGAAACGAAGTTGTGTCCTTGACTCACTACAAGTGACGCAACGAAAGCCAAGGCCGCTGTTGAGTCTGCTCATTGGTGAGGCATTGTCACTGCGGCATTCCCTGAAGAGAAAAGCCCTTTCTTTATCGACGCAAGAGGAGAATCTCTCCAATTCTTTAGACCACAATTCGTTGGCTGTTAGAACGTTTTGCTACCTGCCGTGCTCGAGATGCTGCGTCTTTTCCCGTTGTTCATCCTCTTCCGTGAAAAGAGATACCTATTTTGTTCACCTGTCTCTGCTTTGGATGGCTCTGGATCTATCTTGCTCACGGACTATTGATCTTAGAAAGTTCTGGTCTGCTGGGCTCCGCTAGCTGCAGACACGACATGCATAGTCGTGGACTGTAGGCAGGAGAAGGAATGCTGTATTGACTGTGTGCAGAAAGAGGCGCGAGAAGGAGCAGCATGCAAAGGCAAATGTATTGTGGTGAGCGTACTCAGAGCCACGAAGAATAGATCAGAAGGAAAGCAGGGTGCAAAAAGCACGCGAAATCACACATGCGCCGACGACGCCTCGAAAACAGCCAAGTCCAAGCTAGTCGAGGTAGATGTGGATCTGATCCTCGAGTTTACATCTGTTTGTGAGAACTTCGTGTGAGTTCAAGACATTTCCCACTTTATTGTCCCCTGTCCACTCAGTGCTCATCAGTGTGTCCAGTCAGCTAATGTTCATACATTCGTGGAATGTTGATGGTGCTCTCAGAAATATCGTTTACAATGCTCTGAAGATAAAAATGGCTGCTCATTCGTGATTCAGGCGTCGCGGTGGACGGAGAAGTGACTGTATAAGCGTATATCCGCGAATTGATTGCCAAGCATTAACCTTTTCAAACAAGATAAATGCACAGGATCACATGCAGGCTAAATTCCCGAATAGGCGATCCTTCCTTTGTTTGTCTCCTAATCTCCCACTTGATCGAACTATTAAACCCCATGGCTGATGTTGCAATTCCCCTTGCCTTGCGATCCCAAAAGGCGGTTTAAAAGGATCCTCTTTGTTTCTTTACCCCAGCCAGGACCCTGGAATCCAGCAGAGTACCTTGATCGCCTTCGTGTCCTTTGAGGCTGAATCGGTACAGCTCAGTCGTGTTCTTCGAAAATACCAGTGCAGTAGGACTTTATAAACAATCACTGCGAGTAGAAGAGCCTTCGCCGACGATACATGAAAAGCATGGCTGCATCTGATCTCTTGTGCGCTCCTTCTTTCCTCCCGCCCCCGAGACTGACAAAATCATGGCCATAGGCCGCCAGACTTCATCGGGTGTGTCTCGACGAATAACTATACCCTAGCGACATGCTGTCAAGTAGGAGGTTCCCTTCCCGCCTTCGTAAACGGCAGTACGTCCTCCCTAACAGCCAACGCCTCAACCTGACTCTATCAAAAGCGTTCGGCTGTCCTTTCCCTGACCAAAGGCGTTTCCGCACCTGTGCTAACGGCTACGCCACCGCGACGAGTGCTTGCTCAGACTTCCCTACCGAAACGTATGGCGCAGGGTCTAGTGCGAACAGCCAGTCAGCAGCAACTTCTCCTAGGAGAACCATACCTTGGAAGGTGATGGTTCTCGGTGGAGCCATGACGCTAGCCCTCGCCCTTCTATGATCCAGCCTACGGCGCCTACGTCCTTCACGTTATGTCCTTCACATCCCTCTTGCCATTTGGCCATCTTCAACCACGAACGCCGTCGCCTAAAATAACCTTTCCTCCTCGATAAACCACCTTCTCCATTCCCCTCCATAGCGAGGCTTGATCCTCTTCTACAATCCGTCCTCCGGCTCCAACTTCAGTTATTCGCTTTCCAATTAGACTTCATTTTCATCTCTAACACCGTAATGATCTCCATACGATCTATCATCCACTCGCTACGTCCTTCCGAGAGCGTCCACCGTTGCGTCTATCCTACCTAGCTTTGTCCGCATGCGTTCGGCTGCCATGATTCTAAGGTGAAATTATGATGTTGTACGATATCGATATCCTATCATATACGAGTTATCCCTTCTTCTGCTTTACGTCTGCAGTGCTTTAACTGCTGATTCGTTTGAGTTTGAGTTTGAGTTTGAAGTAGGTACCACAATCTGACCGCCCGTTGCAATGCATCTTCTATTCTTTTTCGAATGTGGTATATGTACAGATACTACTAAATACTTGGCGGCAAAGTATAGATGTGAATGACGGAAAGGTGTCAATCCAACCCCCATCCAACACCGATCTTCATCCGACACCAAACCCCATCCAACACAGTTTCTCCATACTCCTTCGGATAATTCTCCTGGACTTAGATTGGAAATGCCTGTCACCATTGCAAGGGTTCTCGACGAGGCGATACTTCCTGTCGGTACGGAACTTCGTGCTGTAATCGATCCAACACGCTCCACTAGCCCCGAAACCTTCAGGTCAACCTATGCCGTCCATAGACCCTACCACATCCGCTATCATCCAAGCTTCCTTGAGACTATGTGTCAAGCAACTGACACAAGCTTGGGTTCTAGACAGGCATCAGATCAGCTGTCGCTTGATATTGGGCTGTTCCTCCGCACTATTGCTAGAAAGCCGGTGGGAGACGAGACCGTTGCCAATACGAACGCGTTCGGTTTCTGGGCTGAAGCTGTAATGGCGGCATATAAAGATGCAACATCGACTGAATTAACCATGGAACGAGACCCCACCAGCTTTGGTACCCGGAGTGACGGCAGGCTAATGCTTGATCAGACAACGAAAATCCAAATCGAGCTCAAAGGTGTCACTGTCTCTACTACCTTGGGGGATGAGATTGTCGCCATGGGGAAGAACGAAAATGGAGTCGGGACTGATTTGTACTCTGCTGGTGACGGAAAGGAAGAAGGAGCACGTTCCATAGTCACTACAGTATGTCCAGTCCATCCTTTTGCCAGTTCCTCACTGTGTGCAAGCTTGGGAAAAACATGGCTATAAACGGTGCTCCTTTCGGCCTACTCTTCGGGGGGAAAACCTTCCTGTTTTTCCAACGAGTCATTACGGCCTACGGATTCTACCTATTGTGTTCCGACCAGTATGATGTCGTTGGACATCGAGTTATCAAGACGATGGTTGGGATGTGCTTAGACAATTTGGATCTTCCTCCAGTCACAGATCACCCTCCCCTCCCACCCAAGTGTCTCAGTCAGTAATGCAGAGTGGATCTTCTATAACCACCCTTCCGGCTCGCAATTGTGATGGGAAGAAAGGCATGACAGCCAAACAAGGAGCAGGGACACGAGTAAGTGGTCTAATTGTGCTACACAGTCGTTAACCACAACTTAGCCGGATTTGGATGTGGTGTTTACCAAGTCTGTCCTCAACTCTAAGCTTTACCCAGTTTATGCCATCGGGACACCAGTTCGTCACTGTCCATTAAGGTTTTTACGCTGATGCCTTTTCTAGTCGGAGCCCTGTAAGTACTTTGACGGTTTGTGAAAGATGCAAGATCCTAGTCAATCAAATATGGACTGCTTTCGACAAGAAGTAGAGGCATATGAGTGGCTTTCTAGTCTACAGGGAAGGCATATCCCTCAAGTTTATGGAAGCTACGAAGGAGTGGAGGAAAGGTTTGGGAGGAAGGAGAGATTTGGGATCATTGTGATGGAAGTACTGGCAGGAGAATTCAAGGAGGACATCAACGTGGTGCATCTGGAAGCTAGGTAAGATTGTCCTGCGGAGTTGAGCTATATTTGATGTGGGGTGATTAGGCAAAAAGCCCTTGTGGCAGTGAAGAAAGTGCACGAAATTGGGGTGCTTCATGGCGATATTCGAATACAAAACTTTTATTTCAGCTCAGAAAAGGTTTATGTCATTGACTTTTCACATGCGCAAGTTCAGAAACACAAGATGGAGATGAACTATGAGGAGGAGAAAGCGAAAGTCTGTCTGGGACTAGGTGAAGCTACCTCTGCAAGAAGAAATTGACTTTCAGGTTCGTCAAACCATTGTTCTGTATTGTTCTGTGTTACATCCTAATCTGCAGATCATCAGCTTTCCAATAGAGCTGCCCATCGCTCCAACTACGACAAAAAGCAATTAAAATTCAGAAGCAGGAAATAAGGAAAACCGAATGATATTTGTGCAGAGAACTGCATCGACAAATTCCAGAGGGTGTCACAAGCCTATCATAGCTCCATAGAGTTGTTGTTACCAGATCGCTATGGGGATCTCGTTATGTTCTATGTGATAGCCACTTGGTAGGGCGGACACTATGTGCGGTCGCTGACAAGCGATGCGTCTGTAGTGGAGGTAAACCTAAGCGAATAGTATGGCATGAGGAGACTAACCTGTAGTGGAGGTAAACCTAAGAGAATACTCTGAGGTCACCACCACTACATCTGGATGTATATATACATATGTAAAAGCACTGCCATAAACTGTAACATACGTCTCTTGAAACATGTAAGATAGCTAGATCAGGAAAGCAATAAAGGGAATACTCGGAAATAAGACATACTGAGCAGTACAAGTGAGAAAGGACAATAAAGCAATAATGGAGACGGTGCAGACCGGCAAAATGTGTAAGGTTTGCTGAGCGGCGATTCGTGTGAGATAGGGGAAGGCGGCGATCAGTACGAACGTGAGCAAAGCAGCAATGGGCAGGCACGTGATCCTATGACGTGGTGAAAGTAGGTCACGTGACTTCAAATGGTGTATTTCGGTAATGTGTAGGGGCAAGCCTGACACCACTGTTTCCCCTGTTATTTTCATTTTCAGTCTGCTGAAATATGCATGAGTCTGCTCTATATGCGATGAAATCCATATTAATCTTTGCTTTCCAACTATTCAACCACACCATGGCGGCATGTGCTCTGCATTGTCCATTTTCCTTATTTAATGCCCCCATAATGTTGGCCTTGAGTTCATTCAGGAGGTCAATGACATGTTGGAAAGTCTACCTAACAATTTTTAGCCAGGACAAGCATCTGCCCACATCCCTTGAGGGTTAGGATGGAGGTGGAAACAACACCAACAGGAGAGGGCAGAACGGTCCAAGTCCAACAAAGTGGGACTCCAAAGCAAGCCAAAGACTAAACCCTCCCAGTGTAGCTTGTCCCTTTTAATAAGTCCCTCTCAAACACTTCCAACAGTACATAATGAGGAGCAGGAGGGGGAGGAGAGATAAGAGAGTGTGAGATAAGGGGTTCTGCCAGAAGATAAGACTGGCTAGGTTCTGTTTTGCTAGGGCTTCTTCAGTTCTGGCGATGGTGGGGGCTCTTTGAGGGCGGTCTTAGTGGTTTATAACCTGCCTTAGCCACTGGTATGGTTCAGCATCATCTTCATCTATCTATGGCTTTTCACCGTCCAGTCCGTCATTTTCGACCCAGAGACACTGTCACGTCACCCACACCCTCATCAAGACCTAACCTCCTTTGCCGTTGATGAGGCCGTTGACAGCTTAAGATGGGCAGTTGGTGGACAGTATGAGCAGTATAAATTTTTTTTTTGATGAGGAAATGCTTTTTACATACAAACCTGCACTGAGTGGCATAGGAACAGTGTGGAGCTCCATTCTACCAACAATACCCACTAAAACCTCACATGTGATCGCCTTGCCTCTAAGCTTCAGCTAAATGGTATCCTAATCTCCTTGTGTGAAGGCTACAGATCTCGGGCACATTGAAAACGTGTTCGCCAAGAAACATGGGAGGCTTGGCACTATCACAGCATCTCACCTGTGTACTGTGTGTCCACAGTCCACAGTGGTACCGACAATGTCCGGAGGGGTTTTTCACCCTCAGCTACTGACATCAGTGTCACAACTGGTAAACAGGGCTGTGACTGGACCAATGCCTGATGAGGCCATCATAGTTGTATTTTGTACTTGGGTTTGACAAGGAAGCCGCTGCATTTGTGACACTGGAATATACGATCGCCAGCTGAATCTTCACACCATCACCGAAGCTGAGCGCTTCAAAAGCTGGGGATTATCTTGCAGCAACATTTGATTGTCGCTTTCCTCGTGGCATTGAATTACCAGTTTCTATCCATGACCCCTCAGTATCCATTCCTGTAAAACTGTGGTGAAGTTAAGATGATTATTCACATCTGTTTTAGGCTCTTCTTCGACAGATGAATGCTCATGATCCTTACACCTGCCATCACATACTCGCAATTGAATGTTTGAATGAAAAATTAAAGTGACACCATGTACCTCTTCTGCTTGGCCCATCACCTGCTTTTGCCTCTTTTCTTCTCCTTCTCCTTCTCCCTCATTCTCTGGCTCCTTATCTTTGTAGTGCCACCATCTCCTTTCCTCATCTCCTTCAGTGCATCCACAGTAGCACGGTTCATCTCTGTTAGGGCTGACACTATGTGCGGTTGCCGACGGGCGATGCGTCTGTAGTGGAGATAAACCTAAGTGCATGATATGACATGAAGACTAACCTGTAGTGGAGATAAACCTAAGAGAATACTCTAAGGTCACCTCCACTACTCTCTGATGTATATATACAAGCGGAATAACACTACCACAGAGCGTAGAGGAGGGCAGATGAAACATGTAAGAGAACTAAAAGGGGAAGTGACAGTGGGATTATGCGGAGTTAATAAGAGGAGGATAGGCACAGTTGGGCTAAGTGGTGATGTAGGTGCAAATGGGCGAACAGGCGACGACGGGAGACGCAGTGGCGACGGGAGACGCAATCCAGCGAACGCGCGCCGATTTGCGTAAAATGCAAACCTGACACGAAGTCTGAGTCGGAATAACCTGTGAGTCCTTCTCCATCGCTTCGATACGTGATTTTGAAGTGTGAGGTGCCTCGTAGGTATCTGAAGATTCGTTTGACGGCTTTCCAGTGAAGCGACGAGGGATTTTCGGCGAACTGGGTGACTTGAGTGACGGCGAAGGCGAGGTCGGGTCGAATCGTGATCATGAGGTACAGAAGAGATCCAATTGCCTCTCGGTAACGACCAACCCACGACTCAGGGATTCCACCTTCCTCTTTATCTTCCTCCGTCGCCGGCTCCAGCTTTCCTCCAATTTCGAACGGTGTTGCAACTGCTTGCAGTTCTGCATTCCGAATTTCTCCAACAGCCGCTCGATGAAAGCCTCTTAATCGATGGAGATTCCATTGTCGGACTGGGTGATCCGGATTCCTACAAAGTGCGTAGCTCTCCCTTTGTCCTTCAACTTGTAGTGTTTCTCAAGTTCTTTCTTGACAGGTTCAGCATCTTCGTCACTTTCGGCCATAATTGCGAAGTTGTCGACGTAGACTCCGACCAGTACATATTTTCCTGTCTTCTCGTCTTTCTTCGTATAGATAGTTGATTCTGACTTGGATTGCTTGAAGCCCATGCTCTTCAACTTCTCATCGGCATCCCCATTCCAAACTCGACTGCTCTGATGGAGACTGTAGACGCCTTTCATAACTTTGATGACCCAATCAGGATGCTCAGGGTCTTCCCAGCCAGGAGGTCGACGAAGATAGACAGGTTTGTCGAGTTTCCTGTAGAGATACGCTGCTGAAACGTCGACCATGTGGACAGGCCACCGGTTCTTCCCTCCGATGGACAAGATGAAGCGAAATGACGGCATGGAGAGGACTGGGAAGAAAGTTTCGTCATAGTCGACGCCCTCGCACTGCGTGAAGCCTTGAGCGACGACTCTTGCACGAAATCGGACGGTTTCTCCCCCTGGACCTAGTTTCTCCCTCAACACCCATTTCGAACCGATCACGTTCTCCCCCTAGGAAGCGGCACCATCTCTCCAACTTCCCTCTCCTTCCACGAACTCCTCTCCTCGTCAAATGCGTCCTGCCACTTGGAGGCGTCTGGACCATTAACGGCTTCTTCGTACGACGGAGTGAGGTTGCGAGTGGGGCTGGCGATGGTAATGTGAGCCACAGCGTCGGAGAGAGGTGAGTCTCCAAAATACTTTTCTCTGTTCTCTCTCTGAGCTTCTGCAGGAGAACAACGGGCTCGCTGAGAGCGTTTGCGGGGCGGAGGTGGGTCAGGTTTCACCTTCGACGGCGCCTCAGTGGGTCTCTCCCCCTCTTTCTGTTCCTCTCCCTTTTCTACCATGTCTGATGTCTCTTCGGGAGCAGGAGGATCCAGCACTTCGTTAGTTTGGACTTCGAGAGATTGAAGGAGGGTCGGAGGGTGAGTTTCGTCGAATTGGACATGGAGGTGTTTGGTGACTGACCCGTTTTTGGGGTTGTAGATGTGATAAGTCTTGCTCTCCCAATCATAACCGATCAGTCTCCCTTCCCACAAACGCACATCCAGCTTCTGCCTGTTTGGCTTAGGAGGAACCAGGCTGTAAGTTCGACATCCCAGGACTTGCAAGTGCTCCACTGACGGCTTCTTTCCAGTCCAAGCCTCGAACGGCGTCTTGCCTTCGAGTGCGACGGTTGGACGGCGATTTAGGAGGTGAATTGCGGCGACAGCGAGCTCTCCCCACAGCTTCTTGGGGAGATTGGAAGTGTGGAGGGTAGAACGGATGAGGGAAGCGATGGAGAGGTTGAGACGCTCCGTGACGCCATTCTGCTGCGGAGTGTAGGAGGCAGTGTGCTCGTGCTTGATGCCATGAGACTTCAGGTACGTCTCGAACTCGTTGCTGGTGTACTCCCCGCCATTATCTGACCTTATCGCATTGATCTTTAGGCCGGTCTCGAGCTCGACGTTGGCTTTGAACTCCTTAAAGGTGGAGAAGACATCAGATTTTCGCTTTAGAAGGTAAATCCACTTTCTTCGAGTCGCATCATCTGTGAAGCTCACCCAGTATTCAGCTCCACCGATCGTCTTCACAGGCGCAGGACCCCACGTCGGTGTGAACGAGTTCGAGTTTTTCGCTCGCACATTTCGAAGGTCCAGAGGGGAACGGGAGCTTGGATTGACGACCAAGGAGATATCCGGCGCAAGGTGCGTGATGATCCTCCTCTCCCACTTCCATCCCTCTAACCATTTCTTTCTTCTGCAGCTCCTTAAGTCCATCCATTCCAAGATAACCGAGCCTGCAGTGCCAGACGTGAACAGACGGGGTTTTCACGGCAGTGGTGAGTTTCGCATTTGCTTCGCTTGCTTCCAGGAACAGCACTGACGCATCAAGCTTGCACAGGCCTCCTTCCGCACTAATTTCTGCCACTACCATTCCATCTTGCTTTACAATCCTCCCGCGTCTGTGCGTGGAGAAGACGTCGTCGAAACCACGCAAGTTGAGCTTGTAGGTGGAGAGGAGAGCGCAATCAATTTCGGGGTCAAAGAGAACATCAGTGAGTTCGATTTTCTTTCCACTCCATTCACTTTTGTCAAGACTCTGACTGTTCCAATGCCAGTGGCCTTTGTGATGATTCCGTGGGACGAGCGGATGCGACGAGCATGCGGAGAAAGCGACGAGAACCAGGAACGGAATGGGACATGTTGCCGCAGAATCGATGTAGATCCCCTCACGGTGAGTTCTATCTCCAGCGACCGTGTGGAAAGCATCTGAGATCTTCGCTTCCCCAGTTTTTCTCCTTCCTCCCGCTTCTTCTTTCGGCAATCCCTCTCCCAATGACCTTCAATACCACAAAAGTGGCATTTGCCCTTTTTCTTCTCGCTTTTCGACCTCCCTCCACTGCCACTTCCACCTCCCGACTTGGTATAGTTCCTTCCTCCTCCCCCAGACCTCGTAACTAACGCTTCCCTAGGTTTTGAGTCTGGATTCCTTCGATCAGCTTCAAGCAGGAGACGGGAAGCGACGTAGGAGGACGTGAAATCAGAGGAGGAGACGGTCATGAACGAGGAGACGACTTCGATCCAGGACGGCGGTAGGGAGATCAACAGTAGCATCGCGACATCCTCGTCATCCGTCTTGTCACCCATCGCCTTCAACTCTTGCCCCATGGTGCGAATCCGATTGACATGATCTCGCATCGACTCACCCTCGACGTAACGCGCGGTGTAGAGCTTCTGACAGAGGAGAACACGAGCCTGGCGGTCCTGGGTTGGGTAGAGCTCCTTGAGCCTATCCCAAACCTCCTTCGGCTTCTCGACGTCGATATCCCGGATATCGGTGAGTACGTGGTCTGCAAGGTGCGAGACCAATCAAAACTCTGGGTCTCACACTTGCAGGGGAAGTTATTTTATAGCATAAAAGCTGAATAATAAGGAACTAAGAAAATATGACTTCGCACCAGCAAGAGAAAGGAGGGTGCATTTATGCTCCCGTGGCCCCATCATAATTCATTTCATTATAATGTGCCCGCTGAGGAGGTATAAATGTTCAAAAGTGAATTTTATGACTCATGCCAAGAACTGATGAATCTAGATAGATAGATAGATTGTGTGGAGGCACTCATGGCCTCAAGGTGACAAAATGTCAGGGAACAGAGAATCGAACCAACACCAAAAGCAAAATTAGGTTTCATTCTCACATAATACCACATCTGCAAACTCTTTACCTTGTCAGCTTATTTTGATAGGTAAGGAAAATCTTGCCAAAAGTGCCAAAGTCAGTCACTTGACTCAGTCATGAAGACAATTAGGTTTTTGTCCTTTAAATAAGCTTTGTTGTATATGTTTCGAAAGGGTGCTGATGTGTATTCTGGTGGTATGCGCAGAATTTTGACGGGGTTGTTGTGGACCAAGAAGTCACTTGAGTCAGTTGGAAAAATAATATTTTTTCGTCTTTCAATGGGCTTTGCTGTATATGGTTCGAAAGGCGCTGACACGTGTGTTCTGGTTGTTGTGGGTGGCGAGAGAAGTGCTCAAGTACATGTGGGAGTCATGCCAAGATCCCATCGTGCTTTATCCTTACCTCTAAAAGCCATCTGTTCTTGGCATGAGTCATAAAACACACTTTTGAGCGTTCATACCTCCCTCAGCAGGCCCATTGAAACGAAATGAATTACATCATCTTACTGCATATGCTTGCGCCTTTCTGAAGCCGCGAGGAAATTTTATTCTGAAGATGGTAAAAAGTGTGTTTCATCCTGGACTCGAACTCACAGTAGGGTTCAAGGGGCCATGCCCTTTGTGAGTGGGTTGGGGGGCCTGAGGGACGAAGGCCTCTGACATACTTGTACATAAGGATAACGGTCCATATCAAAGCAAGCTTGGTGCCATATTTTCAAGCAACTTCCAAACATCGAGATTCGACTAGACCAGCGCCGAGAGGTTGATGAGAATTCACGATCCTTACGGCCATAATGGGGAGAAGCACATAGGATGAGACATGAGTTGCAATTCGCATGAATTGTTAATTTCCAGTGCTAGTAATACATGCATAGAGTGAAAATCATAAGCATAGGCGTGAGATCTAGCCTCTACATATATATGTACCTTTCTACACCGTCTCGAATGCACTCCATTCAAACTAAAGAGGCGTCAACGATCAATAATCGAACAGCTTTAACCTCTCGCCAGTCTTCCAATACCATGTCTGTGGGGAGCATCAGTAACTACGCGTGCATGGGGAAATGAAGAATGTACGATATCCCTCTCTTCCACTTCTCGAAGTGTGAAACCATTCCCGTAGTGCGCGAAACGGTTGTTCGAATAGATATAATTGAAGTCTGTAACGAAGCAAATTATCAATCTCGCGCAGACTGAGGATGAAGAAAGGAAAATGTACCTTCCCACCGTGGGTTCTGAAGTGTGGAGAAATAATGGAGCCTTCCGCCAGGATGCAATGAATCGAGAGGCCCATCTGGTTTACCGTTCTTAAACCTGTCCATCCAACATCCATCAATCCCTTCGAACTCGGAGGAATAGAACAAGGATGACTAACCAAGAACTACAAGTGCTAGCCCACGCCGTAGTTTTCAATTGTTCTTGTGCATGTTCGTACAGCTCATCCACGACGTCTTGCTTTACTTCGATTGTTTTTATCGGTTCAGTCTGTAAACGGTGAAGGACCTTTATCGCGTAGTCCGAGACGTGTTCCGTCGAAGGGATGAGTGCACCGTGAGCAGAAGGCGAGCCAGGACCCATGACAACTGAACAAACGATCTCATCAGAACACGGAGAAGAAAAGAAAAGACGTGGAACATACCGAGATAATTGGGGAATCCAGGAACAAACATGCTCTGATAAGCCCTTGCCCTATCCTTCCAAACCTGCCTCAGGTCTACGCCTTTTGTCCCAAGTAATGGAAACCGAGGCTTGAAAGAGATGTCGAAGCCAGTCGCGCAGATGATCACGTCCACCTCGTACTCCTTTCCATTCCTATCCATCACCCCCTTCTCCGTCACACGCTCGATTCCAGTTGTCACAGGCGTCACGTTCTCTTTCTGTAGAGCAGCGAGGAATCCAGGAGCGGGTGTGAGACGACGACAACCTACCCAAGGACGAATGAAAATCAGTATGTGGACAGAGAAGTTTGATGGAGAGAGGAGAGACGAACCGACAGCGAAATCGGGGACAAGGATATCGATTAGATCTTGTCTGCCGTTCAGAGCGGTTATCATCTCCTTCTTGAAAAAGTCGAAGATCTCCTTCTGCGCCTCCGAATCCTTAATGACGAATTTCCAACGCTTGTTCAGTTCGAACTCGATATTCTGGATGCTGCATAAACACGAGCACATCAATCAGCAAATGTTTTATACGCAAAGGACGAAGAAAACATACTACTCCCGATGTTTGACCTCATCCTTCCTAAACTCCTCTTTCCTCTCCTCGTCATAATCAAAATTGCTCCCTCCAGGTCCAGCGTACTTAGCCGCAAAAGAGGGTGTGATCCAAGTCTTGGACCTAATGAAGTGGTAGACGTGTTCGACCTCTCCCTGAATGTTAGGGAGCACCTGAACTGCTGAGGATCCGACTCCGATCAAAGCGACCTTCTTTCCCTTGAGAGAAATGGATCGATCCCACGCTGCAGTATGGGTAAGTTTTCCCTTAAAGTCATGGAGACCTTTGATGTCAGGCCACTTCCAGGCGTTCAACAGCCCTACCAAGCTTCCATCAACCTTCTTGCACTTGAAATGGATGAAAAAAGAGACGATGGCGTACCGGAACCGTTGATAAAGAAGTCGCACCAGTCTTCAAAAGCCTCCTCCCTCTTCCCTTCCGGGACGACCTTCACAATCCAATGCGAGGATTCCGCGTCCCAACGAGCACCTACGACTTCGTGTGAGGTCTTGAAATATCCTCGGAGGTCAAAGTCGTCGACGACCTTTTCCATGTAGGCTTGAATTTGGTCGGAGGTCGAATAGCTATCATGAATGAGCGGATGAAGGAGATGATGAGCGAGGACACACTAGGAAGGCCAGTCTGGGTAGAGCGCCCATGTGAACTGGTAGGTGTGAGAGGGAATATCGCATGCGCATCCCTGAATCCAATGAAATCGAGTAAGAAGTTGTTTGTTCGCAGTTTCTCAATGTCACAAATGTCTACTCTTCATGCTTTCAAAAAGATAACCCACTTCTCACAAAGATCACCCACAGGCGATCATAGAGAGTGAGTAGCCCTAGATAAATACTCTGAACTCACTACCTCCTCGTGAGATCAAATAGAAGCATCATCTGTTCATGCAATCAAAATAAATCCTAATTGGCGCATGGTCAATCCTTTGGAGCAAAGGAGGAGTCTTCACGCGGTAATGAGAATAAACAACTCCTCATGCCATCATCATCACACCCTTAGAAGGAACAACTGGGTTCTCAGCCACGGAGAATTACCAACAGCTCTGTCAGCCGTTTGAAACCAACTCTTCACAACTGAATAACCAACACCTGCTGAACTCATAGAAATAGGATCCACTTTACCGCTCCACTGAAAGCTTAAAAGGCAAACAAGTGGCTGCTCATGAATGTGCATGGAACAATTGGTACCGTGAGATATCACTAACTCTACTAGTTAATGAGAATAACGGCTCTCAAGCTGCCACATAAAATGCTCAGCTCCTCGTGAACTTGGGAGAACAATCTCAAAGCATAAGGAAGTAACTGATTGGTCATGAAGGGAGTTAATGAGACAAGAGACGTACAGGATATTTGTTCTCAAACCAGGTTCCAGTCAACCCAGCATTCTTCTCATAACAAGTCAACGTGACATCCTTGAGGTGCGTTTTGACCTTATAGGCCATATTGATGCCACTCGCACCACCTCCTACATATATGAGCTTTAAGGGACGCCTCTGACCAAGCGGTTGAGGGAGCATCTGATACCTAAACCAACAATAATATCCATGTCATCAGAACAGAAAGAACATGGACAGAAGAGCAAAGGAAGGGAAAGGAAGACTGACGAAGAAGAAGGTTGTCTCGGACCAAACACCTCATCGCTCGAGCTGACCTTTGGCGGGTTCGCCTTCCTCGAGGGATGGACGGGTAAGTCGTCAGCTACGAAGGTGGGTATGATCGAATGTTCCTTCTCCAAGTCGAGCTTCTGTGCTCCGTTAACGTTCGAGTTCAAGTTGACGCCGTTTGAGATGTTTGATATGGGCTTTGGGAGGGCTGATTTGAGGGCGGAGATCGCTCCGTTGATGGATGTGCCGTTCGAAGAGGAGGGAGAATCGATGGCGACTGGGGACATGGTCTTCTATTCTACTCTACCGTAGTGGCTGACAATGGCTGATGTAAGTATAAGGTAGATGTAGATGGTGAAGGGACGGATGGAGGGAGTGCGACATCTTAAATGTCCTGCCATACGAAACGCCTGCCACGGCACAACAAAACACCGATAATATAGCCGATAATCCAAATCGAAAGCGACAGCAAAACACCGTGGACGAACTAAAACGCCGGAGGCGTGCTTTCCACTCGGCGTTCTCCGGCACGTCAGCCGGCACTCGCGCCTCACCACTACAGCTAAAAGAAGCATCAACCATCAACACTCCGATCCATCTCCATCCACCATTCGCCATCCGACGACCACCAGGCGCCAATAACACCTAACAACAACAGCGATAGAAGAGATATTCGCGACGCGTGACGTATCGATCACATGACCTCCATTAATCGAACCAAGCGAGTTACTCCTCCCCTCTTCTGGTCACCGGGAGGTCCACGTCCTCACGAAGGGGAGGAGCCGCACATCGAGAAGTTTAGGAAATGGGTCAACGCTCGACGTTCTTACGGCCTCAAATCCTATTGGGATCTCCATCGATGGAGCGTTTCCGTACGTCTCAATCTTCATCACAAGTGTGGGGGATTGACTTGATATCTTTGGTGAGAGCAGAAGACCGATGAGTTCTGGAGCGACTGTTGGGACTACTTTGGCTTCGTAGGCTCAAAAGGAAACGGGGTGCGTCACTCTCTTCCTTTCGCATCACAACTCTTTCTTACATATTACATATATTCCACGATTACAGTCAGCACACGACAGGTCGATACCAATGAACAAACCACAACGCTGGTTCCCCGGCGCATCCTTCAAGTGCGCCATCTTCCTCGTTTTCTCTCCTCCTTCGTCATGAGAACTGACATTATTCCTTTTGCAGCTTCTCAGAAAACCTCCTCCTCTCCCATCCCAACGCACGCTCCCCAACAGCCACAGCCGTGATCGGAACCGTCGAGCCCGACCCATCCTCTTCATCTCCGCAAGAGCCTGTAGAGACAGGGCGTTTGAGTTGGGCTGAGCTGTATGACGAAGTGGGCCGTCCATCCATTACATATCTGAAAGCAAAGACATGTTGTTGACGTTGAATTATTGATAGGTGGGAAGAGCGGTTGTAGCGCTCAGGAAGTTGGGTGTTAAGCCTGGAGACTCAGTCGTCACCTTTGGAGCGTCGAACGTGGAGATGGTCGTCGTCTATCTCGCCGTGATAGCTGTAGGAGCGATCTTCAGTTCCACACCCGCCGGTGCGTATATTACCCCTTCTCTTCCCTCCTCGGCAACTGACATTCCGACTTATGGATGGATGCTGCAGAATTCGGATCCCACGCAGTCATCGACAGATACTCCATCATCAAGCCAAAGGTCCTCTTCACCATCGACAAGTACAGGTACGGACGAAAGGAGCATCTCGTATCGCAACGCGCTAGGGAGGTCGTCGACGCTCTTGTCAAAATGGGAGGGATCGAGCATGTCATCGTCATCGGACACCTCGTCCCTTCTCGCGAACCTGTGCCGGATAGTTTGAAAGGATTCAAAGGGGTAAAGGTACGCTTTCTCTTGATCGTATCTTTAAGATGAAACTGACTTTTTTCTCTTTTTCAATTCTGATGCATAGACTCAGACTTGGAATTCCTTCTTAAAATCAGGAAATGGCGCACCGAAGAATATCGAATTCCATAGGGCTGATTTCAGCTGGCCAATATGGATCGTCTTCTCTTCTGGTTCGTCGCCCCCTACTATTTCATTTTACGCCTTTACGGCAAGAGGATGTGCTGACTCGATGGCTCGATTGGCTGGTTAGGGACGACTGGAAAGCCCAAGTCGATCTTAGGACCTGGTGGGGGACTACTCTTGAGCAGGAAGATGACGAATATGCTCCACATGAATCTAGACCATCGAGACACCGTGCTCCAATTCTCCACCGTGCGCTCTCTTACCTTCTCCATTTCAACGAGATCGCAATGCTCACAGCGATTCACAGATGGGTTGGATCGTCTATAACCTCTCCGTCAACTTTTTGGCCACAGGAGGGACCATGTTGTGCTATGACGGCTCGCCATTCCATCCCCAAGAGGTTCTCTGGAGGCTGGTCGAGAAATACAAGTCCGTTTCCTCTAACTTTGCAGGATGAATTCTGACTATCGGCGATAGGGTAGCGCAACTTGGAATCTCCCCTCGGTACATCCAATCGCTGGCTCGAAATCGTTTCGTCCCCTCCGCAGAACGCGACATCTCCTCCCTGAAACAAGTTTATACCACCGGGGCTCCAATAACGGGAGACGTCTACGATTACATCGCTCGAGAGGCTCGTCTTCCTCCTTAACCCATCCCAAGTACGATATAGCCGCTAATTTTCGAAAACTTAGGTACCCAATGCGTTCTTGTCCAATAACTGTGGCGGCACGGAGATCGGAGGAGGCCTGCTCCATTCCGTTCATACCCTTCCCGTCTATCGAGGGGAGTTACAAGTGCCGATTTTGGGGATCGATCTAGCGGCTTTCGATGATAATGGTACAGTGTGTTTTTGCATTCTATAGCTCGATATTGATCAAACCATTTATTCATTACAGGCAAACCGGTATACGATCAGGAAGGCACCATGGTCATTCGCACCGCCTTCCCAAATATGCCAGTAGGCTTCGTCGGTTTGTCCTTTCTCTCCCGCTGTCTCTGGATTCTTAAGTAGGGAATGCGGGGACAGGAGATGAAGGCGGCAAACGATATCAAGAGACCTATTTCTCCGACTTCCCTTCCCCCGTGTTCAACATGAACGACAACGTCTACATGAACTCTGTCACCGGCGGCACTCTCGTCCTTGGACGGTCAGACGGAGTGCTCAATCCATCCGGCGTGCGGTTCGGGAGCGCCGAGTCTGTCTCCTCTTCCCTCTGGCAATTTCACTCATCAATGGTACAGGCTTTATTACATCCTCGAGAAGGACTTCCGCGACGAGATCGTTGACTCGATAGCCGTAGGCCAAAAGACAGCAGATAACAACGAACGCGTCGCTCTCTTCGTCGTTCTACCTGAGCACAAGCGGTTGGACAAAGATTTGGTGGGGATGGTGCAAGAGGCGATTCAGCAGCAGCTCAGCAGACGGCATGTACCAGAAATCATCGAGCAATGCCCTGCGATTCCGAGTACCATGTCGAATAAGAAACTGGAGAGCACGGTCAAAAAACTGATGTAAGCCCTACTTCTTCATCTCTTTGTGGACACTAAGGCGGATGGACAGAAACGGAGTCCCGTTGAAAAATATCAACACGTCTGGAGTCGCCAATCCGGAATCCTTTGCCTTCTTCGATCAGTGGTACAAGAAGCAGACAAGGCCTGCAAAGCTCTGATATCCGAATCTGTTTCGATCCCTTTATTGTTTAGATATAGCATTTGCATTACGATTACTGTTGCATTACAACCTGCATGCGAACGAGAACAAGCACTCAAACGGTAGTTACATAACGAGATGGATAATGCGTCAAAGCGCTGGAAAGGTGAAGTCGGCAAAAGACAAGAGTAGAGCAATGCTCATTGAAAAGTGAAGAAAGGGTCCCACTGAAAGTGAGCACTAAGCATTCCACATGAAGCAAGAGAAAAAGGGGACTCACCGTGACACTCTGGACCAGTCCAAAGTTGCCAAAAATGTCATTCTGGACGAACTGATCGATCTGCTCTCCACCAGTCAAAGGCATCCAGTTCGAATCGCTCATCGAAACGAGCAGATCGTCCATCGAGAGCTCAGGCATTGGCATATCCTGCTGCCCACGGTGCTGTTGCTCGTCCAGTGCACCGTTTGCACTGCCACTGATAGTTTGCGATTGGTCTTGTTCCGGCAATGGGTCAAGGTATAAATTGGTCTGGTTGTTAGGGCTCGTCGCCCGCGTCGAGCAAGATTCTTTAAGTAAGGCATTCAGACGGTCAGCGTAGATCTTGGACCGTCCGAAACGGTGAGAAGGGTAGACACCGAAGCTTTCAAGGAGTGTTACGACTCGTCGTAGGAGGTGGTAAATGTTGGGTTCGATGGGTTGACTTGATTCTTTCCATAGCAATAGCTGAGATCAGAGCATACATCAATAACATGTCCAATTTCAAGGGTGATAAAATACCTTGAGAGCGAACGTAGCAGCGTATCCGATCATCATACAGGTATTATTGACGAGATACCTGAGTTCTTCTCCTGCTTCTACGAATGCTTGACAGGTTTGCAACGCTGCTATGAGACATTCATGCAACATCGTGGACTCAGACGGATGCCCGAGGTGGTCCTTGAGGACGACAATGAGGATGGAGAGCTGAGTATGACAGCCGACAAGATTGAGGTAGGAAACTTGTGAGCCAGATGATGAGTTCTGCTCCTCATTCTAGAGAAGAAAAGGAGAGCGTACAGGTCCGCGATTTAGGCAACCAATCGTTCCTCCACATGGTCCTGAACACCGATGATATAAGGAGATGTCCAGGCAGTCAAGTGATGGAGACGCACATAAAATCCGCCGTGATAGCCTTCACCACTGCGGGACTGCTCTTGGGTTTAACCTGCATCTGTTGGGCCGTCGGAAATGCTGTATTCTCTGGAGCATTCGATACTTGTCTCAGGATATGTGGCTACATAGACCGTCGGTTCGAGGGCTCAGAAATCGAAGAAACCGAGCAGGAAGGAAATGGCACACCAGTTTACGACGAATCACCACTAGAGCGGCGACGGTCCAATCCTCTGGAACAGCAGAAGGATCGTTAGCCCACTGTTCCACTGATTGTACAAGGTCGTTTTCTGGTATGGAGAAGATCCAAGGGTGTCCATGTAAGAGAGCTAGTCTGTCGTTGGAGAGTCAGCACACAGGGTAACATGGAGGAAGCGAGGTAGGTACCCGCGATCGAAACAGAATAAAGTGAGATAAGTCCTCTCATAAGACCTGACATGTAATTTTCCCTCGTGTGGAAGGTCGGTCTGAAGGGTCGGACGACGAATTTGGTGAAATTTGTAGTTTGCAAAGTTGAGGTAGGTCGAGGTTTGGTCAAGGGAGAAGTGGGGACTTGCATCCTTCGTTCATTACGTTCAACGGATGAATGGAAGAGTAACGGAGATGGAGGAAGGGAGAGGCGCACCAGCCAGGGACAAATAATGCAAAGCGCCTGAACTAATTCTAACGAGCTCCCTCCTTCAACGAGCACGTGTCCAAGCATGGTCTTCAAATGCTGATCTAGGCGTTGAGAGGTGGCTTGATACCCCTCAAGGAACCTGCACATGGTGACGCCGTCAATTTCAACAGCGAATGAGATACGCGACTCACTTGGAAGCTGAAGCGAGTATGGAAACAAATAGAAATGTGCTCCTTTCCCTCACCTCTTGTCTTCCTTGAATCCTCTCGTCCACTAATGCGACCATGGGCTGAAGGTTTTTATTGAACCTAATACCAACGGCGCGGAATAGATCAGCAGATTCAAGTAGGGGAGAGGTCAACGAACATCTCAAACATCTCCTGGGCTTCTTTCTCCGTACAAATGCCGACCACGATGGGATCGAAGTCTTCACAATAAGCTAGTGTGGAAGGGATGGAGAGCATGTCACCGAAATAACTGGAGTGGTGGACCTCAGCATTCATCTTCGTCCTATTCATCGGCCGGTAGGTGGTAGACACCACCCTCCCACTCGAGGTCCCCAACCGGGGAATTTCTGACGGCTTCCGCTCCGCCAACATCTCCAAAGGCGTGTGCGTGAACTTGGTGCTCGCTGGCGGTTCTTGGGCAACCGCTGAGGGAAGATCGATTTGGGGTTGTGCCCTGAGAGTGGGGGGAGGATGAGGGGGTGGCGGGTGAGAATGAGGATGAGGCTGTGGGTGGTGGGCATGAGCATGAGCAGTGTAGGTGGTCGAAGGTGGCATTCCCCCAAGAAGGAGGAGGTTGGATACGCCGTCCGAGTGGGAATGGGAATGGGAGTGTTGGAGAGGCGGTGGGGGAGGAGGAGCGGCGTGCTGAGGCGGATACGTCGGCGGATGGTGTTGAATTTGGTTATGAGGAGAATGTTGGTCTCCTGGTGCCATTGGGAACACATTTTTGGGTTGACCATAGGTTGGAGTGGTGAGTTGGACCACTGGGATATCAGAGGCGGAGCTGGTTGAGGTCGATGGGAGGTTGATGAGCTGATTGACTGGTGTCACAGCCGCCGAGGACCCAGAATGATGATGTTCGTGAGGGGAGTGTCCGATTGGCCCGTTAGGGAACTGAGACACATGGTGAGGGTGCTGGTGAGGGTGCTGCTGCTGGCTGAAAGATAGTGCCGCCTTCCCTCCATCTAGCAGCGCCTGCAAGCCCTCGCCTCCGCTAGGACCTCCATTAGCACTCCCTCCACCTGCTTTCAAAGCGTCCTCCAGAACCTCTATCGCCTTCGTCAGCTTCTTGGTTTTGTGGTACCTATCCAAATGCAAAATCAGAGTCTCATTCTGGGGTTTGCTGGCAAGACATAACCACCAAATGAGAGAAAAAAGACTCACTCGACCGGTTCAGTCCTCCTACGTCCAGACTGGCGAGCTCGGGTCTCACAGACGACGTTGGCTGCCTCACATCGTTTGCAGGTCTCGTTCTCGTTATTTCGCACACATTTCATCTTGCCTGTCCAAGAACTGAGCGTGAGCAGCTAGACTGACGACCAGAAAGAAACAAACTGGTGCGACAATACATGCACGCAGTGGCGATAGTGCTCGACTTCTCCCTCCTCTTCCTTGTGGCCTTCTCCTCACTCCCACGAACTGATCGATCTGCTCTCCACCAGTCAAAGGCATCCAGTTCGAATCGCTCATCGAAACGAGCAGATCGTCCATCGAGAGCTCAGGCATTGGCATATCCTGCTGCCCACGGTGCTGTTGCTCGTCCAGTGCACCGTTTGCACTGCCACTGATGGTGTGGGAATGGTCTTGTTCCGGCAATGGGTCAAGGTATAAATTGGCCTGGTTGTTAGGGCTCGTCGCCCGCGTCGAGCAGGATTCTTTAAGTAAGGCATTCAGACGGTCAGCGTAGATCTTGGACCGTCCGAAACGGTGAGAAGGGTAGACACCGAAACTTTCAAGGAGTGTTACCACTCGTCGTAGGAGGTGGTAAATGTTGGGTTCGATGGGTTGACTTGATTCTTTCCATAGCAATAGCTGAAATCAGAGCATACATCAATAACACGTCCAATTTCAAGGGTGATAAAATACCTTGAGAGCGAACGTAGCAGCGTATCCGATCATCATACAGGTATTATTGACGAGATACCTGAGTTCTTCTCCTGCTTCTACGAATGCTTGACAGGTTTGCAACGCTGCTATGAGACATTCATGCAACATCGTGGACTCAGACGGATGCCCGAGGTGGTCCTTGAGGACGACAATGAGGATGGAGAGCTGAGTATGACAGCCGACAAGATTGAGGTAGGAAACTTGTGAGCCAGATGATGAGTTCTGCTCCTCATTCTAGAGAAGAAAAGGAGAGCGTACAGGTCCGCGATTTAGGCAACCAATCGTTCCTCCACATGGTCCTGAACACCGATGATATAAGGAGATGTCCAGGCAGTCAAGTGATGGAGACGCACATAAAATCCGCCGTGATAGCCTTCACCACTGCGGGACTGCTCTTGGGTTTAACCTGCATCTGTTGGGCAGTCGGAAATGCTGTATTCTCTGGAGCATTCGATACTTGTCTCAGGATATGTGGCTACATAGACCGTCGGTTCGAGGGCTCAGAAATCGAAGAAACCGAGCAGGAAGGAAATGGCACACCAGTTTACGACGAATCACCACTAGAGCGGCGACGGTCCAATCCTCTGGAACAGCAGAAGGATCGTTAGCCCACTGTTCCACTGATTGTACAAGGTCGTTTTCTGGTATGGAGAAGATCCAAGGGTGTCCATGTAAGAGAGCTAGTCTGTCGTTGGAGAGTCAGCACACAGGGTAACATGGAGGAAGCGAGGTAGGTACCCGCGATCGAAACAGAATAAAGTGAGATAAGTCCTCTCATAAGACCTGACATGTAATTTTCCCTCGTGTGGAAGGTCGGTCTGAAGGGTCGGACGACGAATTTGGTGAAATTTGTAGTTTGCAAAGTTGAGGTAGGTCGAGGTTTGGTCAAGGGAGAAGTGGGGACTTGCATCCTTCGTTCATTACGTTCAACGGATGAATGGAAGAGTAACGGAGATGGAGGAAGGGAGAGGCGCACCAGCCAGGGACAAATAATGCAAAGCGCCTGAACTAATTCTAACGAGCTCCCTCCTTCAACGAGCACGTGTCCAAGCATGGTCTTCAAATGCTGATCTAGGCGTTGAGAGGTGGCTTGATACCCCTCAAGGAACCTGCACATGGTGACGCCGTCAATTTCAACAGCGAATGAGATACGCGACTCACTTGGAAGCTGAAGCGAGTATGGAAACAAATAGAAATGTGCTCCTTTCCCTCACCTCTTGTCTTCCTTGAATCCTCTCGTCCACTAATGCGACCATGGGCTGAAGGTTTTTATTGAACCTAATACCAACGGCGCGGAATAGATCAGCAGATTCAAGTAGGGGAGAGGTCAACGAACATCTCAAACATCTCCTGGGCTTCTTTCTCCGTACAAATGCCGACCACGATGGGATCGAAGTCTTCACAATAAGCTAGTGTGGAAGGGATGGAGAGCATGTCACCGAAATAACTGGCGTGGTGGACCTCAGCATTCATCTTCGTCCTATTCATCGGCCGGTAGGTGGTAGACACCACCCTCCCACTCGAGGTCCCCAACCGGGGAATTTCTGACGGCTTCCGCTCCGCCAACATCTCCAAAGGCGTGTGCGTGAACTTGGTGCTCGCTGGCGGTTCTTGGGCAACCGCTGAGGGAAGATCGATTTGGGGTTGTGCCCTGAGAGTGGGGGGAGGATGAGGGGGTGGCGGGTGAGAATGAGGATGAGGCTGTGGGTGGTGGGCATGAGCATGAGCAGTGTAGGTGGTCGAAGGTGGCATTCCCCCAAGAAGGAGGAGGTTGGATACGCCGTCCGAGTGGGAATGGGAATGGGAGTGTTGGAGAGGCGGTGGGGGAGGAGGAGCGGCGTGCTGAGGCGGATACGTCGGCGGATGGTGTTGAATTTGGTTATGAGGAGAATGTTGGTCTCCTGGTGCCATTGGGAACACATTTTTGGGTTGACCATAGGTTGGAGTGGTGAGTTGGACCACTGGGATATCAGAGGCGGAGCTGGTTGAGGTCGATGGGAGGTTGATGAGCTGATTGACTGGTGTCACAGCCGCCGAGGACCCAGAATGATGATGTTCGTGAGGGGAGTGTCCGATTGGCCCGTTAGGGAACTGGGACACATGGTGAGGGTGCTGGTGAGGGTGCTGCTGCTGGCTGAAAGATAGTGCCGCCTTCCCTCCATCTATCAGCGCCTGCAAGCCCTCGCCTCCGCTAGGACCTCCATTAGCACTCCCTCCACCTGCTTTCAAAGCGTCCTCTAGAACCTCTATCGCCTTCGTCAGCTTCTTGGTTTTGTGGTACCTATCCAAATGCAAAATCAGAGTCTCATTCTGGGGTTTGCTGGCAAGACATAACCACCAAATGAGAGAAAAAAGACTCACTCGACCGGTTCAGTCCTCCTACGTCCAGACTGGCGAGCTCGGGTCTCACAGACGACGTTGGCTGCCTCACATCGTTTGCAGGTCTCGTTCTCGTTATTTCGCACACATTTCATCTTGCCTGTCCAAGAACTGAGCGTGAGCAGCTAGACTGACGACCAGAAAGAAACAAACTGGTGCGACAATACATGCACGCAGTGGCGATAGTGCTCGACTTCTCCCTCCTCTTCCTTGTGGCCTTCTCCTCACTCCCTAGCCCTCCCGCATTGAGGGAATCATTGTTATGTGGATGCTGCATCATCCTCCGAGTTCTGTCCTAGGCTCCTGGAAAATTATATTATCTGTCTAAATTAACAATATTTTGTACTTTTACGCGGCTGCAGGGCGCCTATGTTGGGGAAGTGAGGAGGAGCTTGATGACTGTATTGCTAAATTACCATATTCCCACCGTGAGTCAATTTGTGGGACCGGAGCCAAGGTAGGCGGTGCTACCTTCCAGTGGCAACAGCTATGATTTTGATGTTATCTTATCGACATTACTGAAATATTGCGACAACTTGCACTTTGCGACTGGCAGGACAAGAATTTTGATGCTGCGAATCAATGCATTCGATAACTAATCAGGCACACGTGCAAAATCTACTGGTACATTCCTTCATCCATCATAGCATGCGTATCCGATCCAAAATACGATCAATTCATAAGGTATCAAAGGAGACAGCCTGTCTCAAGGGGACAGCGCCTAATAGACGTAACGGAACTGTTCCAAACCCAACCACATCAGCGTCACCACCTCACACGATTTAAAAGAGTGAGAGAGCTCACATTAGGGTTCTGCACATCCGTCAAGTCCGCAAAAGCAGTCTCATTCTTCTCCGGACCGACTCCTCCTCCCACCTTCGCCTTGGCCTCCCTCCTTCGATTCTCGTACCAATACCAAACACCGAGGAGGACGCAGGCGACGAACTCGATGAGAATCGAGATCAACATCGACCTCAGGCCGAGGTTGAAAACTGGCGCCTCCTCCGTCTTGTAGAAGAACGGCCCAGCCAGATTACCCGTCGCCATACCCACGAAGGTGACGGCCGAGGTGAGAATCTTTTTGGTGTGACCTGCCGTGTTTGACACGATAAGAGACAAGACCTGCAATTGATCATCGTCAATCTTTCGTTGGGTATATAGAACGGCTGGGGAGCGCACCATGATGTAAGTCAGGTTGAAGGGAGCGGTGAGGTAGTAGCAGATCAGACGAGGGACCTTCTGATCAGGATCGGTGAGCATAAGGCCTTCATCCGACATATGTCGTTGGTGTCAACGGAGGAGGAGAGAAGTAAGACACCAACCGAGAGCTCCAGCGATATTGGGAAGGCACGAAAAAGCAGCAATGAACGCCCGCTTATTCTTGCAACTGTCGTCACCATTTCATGTCTCTTCCATAACGCAGGAAAGGGAGAGATGCGCACTGGTGGTTGATAAACACCCCTCCGAGCACCCAGAAGAATGCAAAGAAACCATATGGCACTTGCAGCACCGTTGTCGTGAGAGTCGAGAATCCGAAACCTGTGTCCATTCCATCACAAGTATAAACATGAAGCTATACAAACGGGAAGAAGAAAAGTGAAGAGTGAAAGGGAGCCAGACGAACCCTTGATGATTTGAGTACCAAAGTTTGAGATCCCTCCATTGATCAAATTGGAGCTGATGCCGACGGCGAAGTAAAGGAGGGTAGGCACGGAAGTGAAGGTCTCCTTGACCTGGTCCCACTTGAAATGTTTATCTTCCAGACCCGTCTGGTTCTCCTGAATCCTGGCCTACACGCGATCCGATGAATACGCAAGATCTCTTTGATGAGGAAGAGAGATAATGGATTGGGGGACGCACGATTTGCATCATCCGCTCCTTCTTAGTAAACAGGTGCGTGTTCGCAGGGCTGTCGGGGAGAACCCAGAACATTGTGACTCCCCAAATAAAACAGAGGGCACCAATGATCAGGAATTCGTATTTCCAACTAGGGATCGAAGACTGTCATCGACACCACCAATATATCAGTATATGAAACGTGAGTGGATGAAGAATGGAAAGAATGAACAGGGGAGACAAACATCAGGAATAGATCCGATGCCGTATCCCAACAACCCTCCCAGAGCGATTCCGATCCCAATAGCGGAGAACCAGATGCCCATCCTCAAGGGTTGTTCTTTACGTGTGTACCACATTCCGGTGATGATCATGAATGCCTTCCCATCGCAACAATCCAAATCAGTCGACGAGGTCAAAGGAAGCAAAAAAGAATGAGGAAGAATCACAGGATCCGCTGTCCCCTCCGCCATCCCGCTCAAGAACCTCAGAGCGCCCAACTCGCCAAAACTCTTGCAAGCGGCTTGACACATGAGGAGTACTCCCCAAATCGTGATCCTAACCACGCATTACACGTATGTTAGCCTCCTCTTTGTTCGGAGAGAAAGCTGACGCACGAAAAGGCAAGATATTTTCCCACTGGTAGACGCTGGATCAAAAGATTGGTAGGAACAGCCCAAGTCTAGGTGCACAATCAGCCCTAGAATTGTACCAGTGAAGGAAAACGAACGAGCCATCCAAAGTAGAAGAGGGAGGAGAGCCAAGAGTACTCCGTGCCAACGAGGTGCAGATCGTCCTTGAGACCAAATACAGCGGCGTATTGGAGCGTGGTTTTATCGATGTACTGTCGCATTGCAATGTCAGACGGACCAGAGGGGAGGGAGAGGGAAACGTACGTAGAAGGCATTGCAAATGATGATGCACACCAAAATGATCTTGTCCACCTTTGTGATCAACGCCCTCTTCTCTTCCGCCGGGATCGCGGACTCGTCTGGGTAGGTGGCTAATGCCTGTGCAATGGTGGCGCATTAGCTTATGACAGTGTGTTGAAGTAAAAGGAAAGGAGATCGGCAATGTAGAAATTGGAGGTCGGTTAGAAATGTATCAGAAGGAGGCGATATTGCAAAGTATGAGAGAGCATAACAATACAGAAGAAAGACGAGATGGAAAAGGGAAAGGTTGGAAGAAGGGAATGAAAATGAGAAACGCGGGAGGAAGAAAGAAAAAGATAGAGAGTAGGCATATTGAACAAAGATAGAAAGACGGAGAAAAGAGAAGAAGGAAGGATAGAGCAAAGATAGGGCTAAAGATAAAGATATTCTAAGATAGAAAGATGGCTCACCTGCGCTATCTCTTTAGTATTATCTGGTTTGTAGACCAATCGCTTCCAAAGCGACCTCTTCTCTGCGCCATAGTCTGAAGAACCAGCATCCCAATCTTGGCCTCCCTTGGGAAGAGCAGGATGATGGGTTGGCGACGACTCTATCATCTCCACATCCTCCTTCCTCTTCTCAAGGGAAGAAGGGGCTGGCGATGGAGAGGAGTGCTCCTTTTCCTTGATATCTCTCTCATCGTAAGACATTGGCTGGGACATTGCTGCTTGACTACCTCGATATTCGTTCGTGGCTGACCAACTGAGTTTGAATTATGCGCTGCGCTAGTTAAGTGTTGAGTTGTTGAGTTGTGTGGATGGGGACAGAAGTTAACAGTGACGCCGCGAATGAACCAGCTGTAAGCGTGAGCGTTAGTGGATTCGAAACGCGGGGTAACGCCCGAGTGAAGGATATGCGGTTTTTAAACTCTTCCTCGCTCGATACGCCCCTTTCCAACTAAAACACCGGGGTTCCATCACTGTACGGCGTTCTGCGTTGATGAGGAAACAAATGTGTCGGCGTTTTTCATCATAAACTATTTTTTGCTGAGCAGAGTCATTTCGGAGATTTGAAGGAGAATTTGAAAAAGGGAAGAACGCCGTCGGCGTTTACTCTTAATTCTATTACGGGATATCACATGATCTACTGAAATCCACCAGCAACAACCAACTTACAATGGCATTGCAGGATATCCTCACCCGCTCGCCAGACGATATCGTCATTCGTCAGTCCTTTATTCCTGTCTCTTCATTGCATCTTCTCTTCCGTCACCTTGGTGGACATTATGAGAAGTACTGAGCAAGCTTCAACAGTATCCGCCAAACGCACGCCGCTCTGTCGAGCAAAAATGGGCGGTCTAAAGGATAGCAAATTTGAGGACCTGCTCTCTACCAGTCTACGAGCGGTACTACATGAAGGAGGAGTGCCAGCTGACAAGGTGGAAGAGGTATGCATCGGCACTGGTCCGTCTTCCTCTTTCCCTTCTCTTGACAACATACAGTATACGCTGATTACCCCTGGACTTTGTGATCTTGAAGTCAGGACACCGAGAGGAGGAGCCTCCATTTCCCGCATGGCCGCCATCCATGCTGGCATCACCACAAAATCCACCGTCAGCACCGTCAATCGTCAGTGCTCTTCTGGCCTTCAGGCTGTGTGGAACGTCGCCCTCAGTATCAAGAACGGGGACATTGATATTGGCATCGGAGGAGGGGCGGAGTGCATGACCATGCATTATAATACAAAGGTGGTGGAACATGAAGTCAGTTTTTCACTTTCCTCCCTATATCTTTTCTCCCCATATGTTTCATTTCTTTGCTGCTATTGTCACATTGAGCCTCTTTTCTTTCCTTTCATTGTGTCGCATCAAATTGATCACAATTTCCGCCTCGGTCAACAGGTCTCGGAAGATGTGATGAGCACTAAAGCAGCAGCAGACTGCTTGATACCTATGGGAATAACAAACGAAAACGTAGCGACACTGTGCGTCCTCCTTTTCGAGCATACACACGAACAGAAAACTCTAACCCAAATACCGACAGGTATTCGATCCCCCGCTCTTCTCAAGATGCCTTCGCAGCCTCCTCCTATTCTAAAGCCGAAAAGGCCCAAAAAACCGGCTTCTTCGCCGAAGAGATTGCTCCGGTCCTGGTACGGAGTAAGAAGAAGGGAGAGGACGGAAAAGTGGTGCGAGTGGAGAGCAAGGTGGAGGCGGACGACGGTATTCGATACGGTGTCACAGCCGAGGTGGGTGACGTACTCTACCCTTTCTCCCTTTCTCGGTTTCGGTCTGCAAAGATGAGGATGCGTACTGATTGGGTGGGTGGTGCATATACAGAGTCTGAGCACGATCAAGCCCGCATTCAAAAAGGACGGGAGCACGCACGCGGGTAACGCCTCTCAACTGACAGATGGCGCGGCCGCTGTCCTCCTCGCGCGGAGGTCTGTGGCGGAAGCGATGGGGCTAGGGGATCGCATTAAAGGCAAGGTGGTTAGGGTCACAGGTGTCGGTGTACCTCCACATGTGAGCGCGTACCCTTCTCTTCCTGTCAGCTTGTTTGATGTTGGTATGCTGGTAGATCATGGGCGTGGGACCGGCTTTTGCGATCCCCAAGTTGTTGGAAAAAGAAGGACTTGGTATAGGAGACGTCGATTTCTTCGAAGTTCATCTCCTCCCCTTTAAAAAAAAAAAAAAAAAAAAAAAAAAAAAAAAAAAAAAAAAAAAAAAATGTGGATGACAGAAAAGATAGAGAGTAGACATTGAACAAAGATAGAGAGAGGAGAAAAGAGAAGGGAGGAAGGATAAAGCACAGATAAACCTAAAAGATAAAGATTATCTAAGATAGAAAGATGGCTCACCTGCGCAATCTCCTTAGTATTATCTGGTTTGTAGACCAATCGCTTCCAAAGCGACCTCTTCTCTGCGCCATACTCGGAAGAACCAGCATCCCAATCTTGGCCTCCCTTGGGAAGAGCAGGATGATGGGTTGGCGACGACTCTATCATCTCCACATCCTCCTTCCTCTTCTCAAGGGAAGAAGGGGCTGGCGATGGAGAAGAGTGCTCCTTTTCCTTGATATCTCTCTCATCGTAAGACATTGGCTGGGACATTGCTGCTTGACTACCTCGATATTCGTTCGTGGCTGACCAACTGAGTTTGAATTATGCGCTGCGCTAGTTAAGTGTTGAGTTGTTGAGTTGTGTGGATGGGGACAGAAGTTAACAGTGACGCCGCGAATGAACCAGCTGTAAGCGTGAGCGTTAGTGGATTCGAAACGCGGGGTAACGCCCGAGTGAAGGATATGCGGTTTTTAAACTCTTCCTCGCTCGATACGCCCCTTTCCAACTAAAACACCGGGGTTCCATTACTGTACGGCGTTCTGCGTTGATGAGGAAACAAATGTGTCGGAGTTTTTCATCATAAACTATTTTTTGCTGAGCAGAGTCATTTCGGAGATTTGAAGGAGAATTTGAAAAAGGGTAGAACGCCGTCGGTGTTTACTCTTAACTATATTACGGGATATCACATGATCTACTGAAATCCACCAGCAACAACCAACTTACAATGGCATTGCAGGATATCCTCACCCCCTCGCCAGACGACGTCGTCATTTGTCAGTCCTTTATTCCTGTCTCTTCATTCATCTTCTCTTCCGTCACCTCGGTTGGACATTATGAGAATGATACTGACCAAGCTTCAACAGTATCCGCCAAACGCACGCCGCTCTGTCGAGCAAAAAAGGGCGGTCTAAAGGATAGCAAATTTGAGGACCTGCTCTCTACCAGTCTACGAGCGGTACTACATGAAGGAGGAGTGCCAGCTGACAAGGTGGAAGAGGTATGCATCGGCACTGGTCCGTCTTCCTCTTTCCCTTCTCTTGACAACATACAGTATACGCTGATTACCCCTGGACTTTGTGATCTTGAAGTCAGGACACCGAGAGGAGGAGCCTCCATTTCCCGCATGGCCGCCATCCATGCTGGCATCACCACGAAATCTACTGTCAGCACCGTCAATCGTCAGTGCTCTTCTGGCCTTCAGGCTGTGTGGAACGTCGCCCTCAGTATCAAGAACGGGGACATTGATATTGGCATCGGAGGAGGGGCGGAGTGTATGACCATGCATTATAATACTAAGGTCGTGGAACATGATGTCCGTTTTTCTCTTTACGTCCTATATCCTCATCCTTTCTACGTCCTATGTTTCATTTCCTTTTCTGCGAGTGTCACCTTGATCCTCTCCTCCTTCCTTTCATTGTGTTGCATCAAATTGATTCCCAATTCTCGTCTCGGTCAACAGGTCTCAGAAGATGTGATGAGCACTAAAGCAGCAGCAGACTGCTTGATACCTATGGGAATTACAAACGAAAACGTAGCGACCCTGTGCGTCCTCCTTTTCTAGCATACACACGAATAGAAGACTTTAACCCAAATACCGACAGGTATTCGATCCCCCGCTCTTCTCAAGACGCCTTCGCAGCCTCCTCCTATTCTAAAGCCGAAAAAGCCCAAAGGACCGGCCTCTTCACCGAAGAGATTGCTCCGGTCCTGGTACGGAGTAATAAGAAAGGAGAGGACGGAAAAGTGGTGCGAGTGGAGAGCAAGGTGGAGGCAGACGACGGTATTCGATACGGTGTCACAGCCGAGGTGGGTGATCTACTCTACCTTTTCTCGGTCCCAGTCAAAAAGATGAGGACGTGTACTGATTGGGTGGCTGGTGCATATATAGAGTCTGAGCACGATCAAGCCCGCATTCAAAAAAGACGGGAGCACGCACGCCGGTAACGCCTCTCAGCTGACAGATGGCGCGGCCGCCGTCCTCCTCGCGCGGAGGTCTGTGGCGGAAGCGATGGGACTAGGGGATCGCATTAAAGGCAAGGTAGTTAGGGTCACTGGTGTCGGTGTACCTCCACATGTGAGCGCGTACCCTTCTCTTCCTGTCAGCTTGTTTGATGTTGGTATGCTGGTAGATCATGGGCGTGGGACCGGCTTTTGCGATCCCCAAGTTGTTGGAAAAAGAAGGACTTGGTATAGGAGACGTCGATTTCTTCGAAGTTCATCTCCTCCCCTTTAAGTGTTGCTGCAGGATGCTCACGGCAAATGATGATGTGATAGATAAACGAAGCCTTCGCTGCTCAATGTCTTTACTGCATTGATACGTTGGGAATCCCACACCAGAAAGTGAACCCGAACGGAGGGGCAATAGCACTCGGCCATCCCTTGGGTTAGCATCTCCCTCTTCCTCCTTCTGTTGGTGGCTCCCGCACCAGCCGTGTTGAACTTTTGATTCTCATGTAATGCGAACAGGCGCCACTGGTGCACGACAAATAGCAACGGGGCTCGCTCATGCCAGGAGGGAAGGTAACAGAGTGTTCGTTACCTCCATGTGCGCTGGCACTGGGTTCGGGGTCGCTGGACTGTTTGTAGCTGAATAAAGATGAAATCAAATAGCTATGTTGCGCATGGTGCAATCCACACGTAAAGGGAATAAAAATACTCTTTCCTGACCCAGTGTCGATATGCATGATATTCACTTACGAAGCAATGGATATGCGCGGCAAAATTCACTTGCACTTGAAGTACATTGCAAGCTTGTATCTTTAAATCGGCACAGCATTGAGGACTTCGCTTCTTAGAAAATTGCTACTACATTCGCTGTAGATTGAAGAAACAAGCAGATTTGTTAACGTCACAGGGAAAGAGGAGCGAGGGGAACGTACGAGTTGACCCGACGCCTCCAGGGACATTGAGTGGAGCGGAGGAAAGGAAGAAAGTCCACCTTTTATGTTCTTCGCAGAGTTTAGACAGTCTGTTCAGCAAAAAATGCCGATTTAGTCAAAATAGTGAGAACGAAGAGGAGGCATACTTTTCGAGATTCCACATCTCTCCAATGCTTCCATTTCCATCAAGTAGCACGTTAGAACCAGAGAATAAAGGTGGAGTGATCTAACTTACGGCATACCTGTTCCAGATGGAGGAATAAGTACATATAGTAAAAGAAGAGAGAAGAACACGAACCCCAGAGAGCCAAGAAATATTCGTGCACTTTGTCAATTTCTGATTAGGCAGCTCTTCGACAGACATGAAATGGGTAGGCTCACGAGATGGGGACACCTTCGGCGGCCAGGCTTCAAAAGCGACAGTATCTCCTCCCACAGCCGCGAAATGATTATTCCTACGCCCCATCCCTGTTAACTCTCATAGCACGAAAGAGAGGCAAGACACACCAAAACCACTCCACGCTCTCCTCTGTACACTCCACTCCGATAAAAACTGCGTTCTCAAATGTCCCTTTCTTTCTCTCCTCCTCTCCGGCCTCCTCGTGCCACTTCACGAACCCCGTCCTGATGAGCAGAATGTCTCCGACTTTGAATTCCACTCCCTGTTCGCGAGCTACAGCTTGGAGCTCAGAAAGAGGGATTTCGTGTCGTGAGACAGGCGAAGGGACAGAGGTCGAGGATCGACGCATCTTCCACGACAACCAATCAAGCAATACGCCACGACCGACAATGCCACCGGCGGAGCAGAAGTTTGAAATACTGTTCTTGAGGCCGTGGGAACCACTAATGATCTCGTCATGACTGTCCAGACCAAACCTTTCAGCTCCCACCGAAAACATGATTGGAATGAGCACAAACGTTAGTCCGTTGTAGTATTTCCCAGATTGCCGATGCGCATAGTGCAGGAATCCGTCCCACTGAGAGCCACATTGAGTGTTGAAACTGACCTATTTACACTCGTTACCCGCGCACAATCTAATCTAAGAGGAGAATATACCTACCTCATCGTCACACCCAATATGTCCACTTGTGGGATTGCTTTTGTCAATAATCTTCTGCTTGAAAGGAGCTCTACAACCAATCAAACTTAATGAATGCTTCGTTCACGGCTTAAAATGGTAAACGGACCGCCGAAAGCCAGGAAACTGGACGTTATTCAGCGACCAATCTAGCTGCACTCTCACCCCAGTCCTGATCTCCTCCTTCGCCGCATCCTGTACTCTTTCTGGAGTTAACAGATTCAGTGCTGTGTTACCACATCATTAATTGACAGACAAATTTACAGATAAAAGGTGCCTACTTCCCAACTCGTCTCTCGTGCTCTTGTCTTTGCTAAACAACCCCCATGCACAGCCGTGAGGCATACCCTCGACATAGGGGAGATCCTTGAAATCGCAGATCTCCATCGCTTGCTTTCTTTCTTCAGCTACGATTGATTTATTGCAAACAAGCTCCTTTGTGAAGAGCCGGTGTTTTACTTGACTCTCCGCTCCGGTTCGGAGCCGATTTGGCAGAAAAAAGGAAGGTCCCGCTCCCAGTCATCTCTTTTCTATAGAATATTTATTATTTATAGCAGACTAATAATTATGGGAATCGTGGAGCCTCGTGTTCAACCCATCTTGCGAATGACCAAGTGTTTTTTCAGACTCAAGATACCCATTGATTATGGATTGGCTGAGCAATGAGTATGAGAATGAATATGGTCTTGAGACAATATGGAAAACTGGAGTGCCTATAGATTCTCAATTTTTGATGCCGCACCTTTTCCAAGGTCTTGAGCCAAAATCGCCAAATGCTACAATTCGATGATTTACAACATGACAAAATATAGGCTACATCGATTGAGAGTCGTTTAAATGCCTCTTCCTCCGTCGACAGATACAATGATCCCCGTCACAAAATCGCTCTCCTTGCAGGCGAGATGGGCAACCATGTTAGCGATATCTTCAGGCTGAGCAATTCTTTGGATTGGAATAGTCTGCGCGAGGCGTTTTCGAGCCTCAGGGTCGTCCTTTCCTCCAGTCAGGCTATTGGTCCTGTTCATTATAGTTAATCTTGCCGGTAAGGTGAAGATTGAGATGACTGTGCGTACATTTGTGTGTTGGCGATGACTGGAGCAACGCCGTTGAAGCGAATTTGATGTGGAGCATATTCTATAGCTAATGACTTTGTCGCTCCCTCTGCTGCGGCTTTTGATGCCCTAATCCAAAATTCCATTTCTGTGTGTCTTTTGGGAGAGACACTTACGTGTAGTAAGCGAGCCCTGGCCGTGGACGCGAAGCACTCATGCTTCAGGTCATAGTCGTTAGTTATTGTGCGTGCCGAAGGATGAGGGAAGTTGCGTACCTCGTGATGTTGACAAAGTTCGCTTTGATGCCTTCTTTGATGAAATGAGGAACGAGTAGCTGGGCCGACACGAAAATCGGCTTCAAGTTAACCTTGAGAAGGCGATCGAGTGTGTCAAATCCCATCTCGTGTGTTGGCTGCAGCCCAGATTAATATATCCATCAACTTTCAAAGGAAGCGAAAGACGCACAGTAGCGTTCATCACAATGCCTGCATTATTCACGACTATGGTGAGCTTCCCCCATTTCTCATTTGCAGTTTTCAACGCCTCTTCCCACGGTTTTGGATCCGAAACGTCTCCCTGAATGATCTAATTTGCGCCATTTAACTGATATTCACTGAAGGGGAAGAGGGGAAGAGACTTACAGCTACATCCTCGCGCTTGTCGTCCTTCAAAGGCTCAATGTTCCAGTCAATGATTATCACCTTCGCTCCCTCGTTCAAAAACTTGGTGACAATTCCAGCTCCCAAGCCTATCCACGCCTTCAGTTGCTTGAATTTAGATAGTGATTGAGAGAACAACTAACCGATGGCACCCCCTGTCACGATTGCGACTTCCCCTTCGAGCTTTCCCATTCTGATTGATCCGTAATGTAAGCTCAGGATACCTTTTGAACTCCTTTCTTTCCCCCCTTTTCCTTTTTCCTTTTACAATTTGCTGCTATAGGAAAACCGGCGTGAAAACGCCGGCCGGTGTTGCCGCAGGGTTTTGCCTTTGCCGCCATCAGCCAGACAGCAGAGGTGGGGTAGGAAGATATAGCAACGATGTTACAGGAGTCTAAAATGGCATGCTAAACTCTGAGTTACTGCTACCTTCAACTGCTGGAATCCCTTCCCGTTCTGTCTCCGGCAAGCATGAAGTTCGTACTTGCTTACAAGCACGTTAAATCTACCCCTCTTCTCATGGATGTACACCCATCCGATGTCTATGTGGAGGGGGGAAACCCACTTGCATTTTATTTCCACAGTGGCGGCCTCGTGAGTCTCCCCGTTTGCGTCGAATAACAAGCCTTGATGCCGAAACGACAGACGGGAGGAAGGAGAGATGGCTTCTTCCCACAGTGGTTGGCAGATTTCGCTAACCAAAGAGGCGTACATGTCGCCAGTGCCGACTACAGACTCATACCTAGCTGCACGGTCGCGGACATCATTGAGGACGTGAAGGACATTTATGAGTTTGTCAGAAGCGAGGATGGGTTGCAAAGGGAATTGGAGAAGAGAGGACTGGGGAGGGTGGATAAGAACAAGCTCCTCGTGTGAGTTTTCCTTCCCTCGCAGTGGGACAGCCCTAAGTTTTCTACTGCTCAAGAACGGGAGGAAGTGCAGGTGAGCTGTGCTCCTTCCACTCGTCCGATTGGACTCTGATCAATGTTATGAAGGTGTCTACTGCGCTCTCCAGTTGACTCTCCATCTTCTTTCTTCAGCTTCCAAACATCCACCTCCTCTGGGATTCCTCAATCTGTACGGTGAGCTTGACATAGGCGCGCGGCAGCACAACCATCCTCCTTTCTCCCTCCCAGAGGAGTATCGCTACCTTTGGGATAACAACCGGGCTCCAGTGACGGGGACAGATGTGAAGTGGTTCTACACTCCGGTTGAAGAGTGTTCCAATGCGGTCGAGAGAGAGGAGGCAGACCAAACCACTTTGTGCGTCCTGCCATCCTATTCTTCGCTTAGTGTCTGATAGGCAGAAACAGGACGTCAAAGCTTTTCGCGGCAGGTATTTTAGCAGACGCGTTCACATCTTCGGACAGCCTGTCCCGCGCGCTTGCAGAGCAGAAAGACGATTCTCTTGAAACTCAAGCGGCAACGATCCCCTCAGAGCTTCATTGCTTTTTCCCACTTCTCCAGATCCCCAGTTCCTTTCCTCCAACCCTCATCTTTCATGGGGAACAAGATGCGGCAATCCAAATATCTGAATCCGAGCGTTTTGCAGAGAAGTTGAAACAGGTCGGGGTTCCGGAAGAGAAGATCAAGTTCGTCAGAATTCAAGGCGAGGGCAGCGGCCATGGATTTGATAGAGGGGATGGTTTTGAAAAGTATTGGGAGAGCGTGATGAAAGAGAAGATGGAGTGGTTGTTTGAATTCGTAAATTGAATGTTGTGAGTACTTCCTCGTCGCGCTTAATACTGCTTGGAGAGGCTAAGTTGATTCTGGGTCAGAAACAAACTCATATTTATCCTCACTGTAGTCGGGTTAGCTGACGCAATAACGAAGGCCCTGTCATTATCCTGTAAAATGACTGACAATCACATTACACAACCATACCCGCAATCCAAATGTTCGAAGTACATCGACTTTCCCAATCTCATACCTTCTTGACTGCCTGGCAGGCTTTGCCCTATTCTCTCGAGCCTCTTAATGAGAGGACTGCGTTTCCTTGACAATGCGTTGAGCTCATACTAGCACATTCTTAAAGCTTGAACCTTTTACCACCTCAAGGTTCCGTGGATGTCCTCCATCAATGCCCTCCAGGCCTCCAGTCAATCCAGTTCTCCAGCGGCGACCGAAGATGTAGTGTACGTACAAAATGCCGAGATATACAAATGGCTTGATGATTTCTTCACCAAACTCTTGGTAAGTGAATTATCAAGCAGAAACATGGCTAACGGTAGCGTAGATTCATAAAGATCAATGGACCAGAGAAGAGGCTGGCATCGTTTTCAAAGTGAGGTCAACGAAGCCTCCGTCAAAGGTTACGTATTCAAATTTATCTCTTGAAATAACTCTGCAAGTCACACTTTGTACGTGACTTTCTTTACGGGCTCCTCAAAATGCTCAATGATTGCATGTTGATAGCAGGCCGTCATAGGAGTCCTTCAGAATTGTTGTATTGACCAAAGGACGCTAGCGTGCGCTAATTGCAGAACTCAATGTTAAGCCCAGACTCAAACATTGAAGCTCTTGAACACATAATGCACTGCCACCTAATCCCAAACGACTATTTTTCTTACCCAGATTTCATCGCGCCACTTTCCACAACGATACGCAGTCGGCCACAACAATGGACGCAGCCGCCGTCCGCTCGCATCTCGTCTCCTTGTAAATGACCCGGATCGTCGGGCGCGATCAAGTTCCCTTTCCCTTTGTTCTCAAATCGTCTCACTTGTCCAACCTTGCCTCTTGTACGGGGTTCCGAATCCCCTGGTCACATCGTATATATACCCCTTGTCTTTCTGGTTGTTTTGTGGTTACGATCCGAGTGGAGGGAAGTGAGGATGGAGCGGAAGAATACGCTCACGAAGCGATTGCCCTTTTTTGGTGCGTGGCACCTCTTCCTCCCTTGTGATGCGTGTGCGGAACTCCTAATGGATTTGGTGGTTCGACTGGTCAGGGAAAAAGAAAATGACAATTTCTGGGCCAACTGATGCGACGCTTCTCATTCATGGGGCTGAGAATCCCGACACCGGGGAGATCACTGTTTGTCCTCTCCCTTGTTTTCATGTCTGATCCTCAAAGTGTTCGTGTGACAGGGACTACCCCACGAATGGGCTCGGGCGCTTTCATCGTCAGACCAGAACGATACCGTGCTTCATGTCCAAAGAGGCGGACTGAAGATCGAGATACCCTCTCCGCAACGGAAAACACGAGGAAGACAATTGTCCATTTCTCTCGCCCCTCAGATAACCTCGCCCACGTCCCCAACCTCCCCCACTTCTCCCCGCTCTTCGACCTCGACTCCAAAAACCAGCTACGAACGGCAACCGAACTGGACCCAGCTTCAGATCGCTGGTGGGCAGGGCTGGGACGGTTCGATCCCACCTCACGTTATGGAGGTTGAGGGATGTGAGGTGCTATGGAGGGCGTTGATGGGAGTGGTGAGACATGAAGATGAAGAGGAAGAGAAAGGGGATAAGCGGAAGGGGTATGCACAGATTGGAGACTTTGAGAATGGGTTCGTCTTTGCTCCTTCCCTTTCTCCCAACTAACAACTCCATGGGGCTGCGTTGGATCGTGCAGCAACACATCCGTCGTCCAAACTGCCTATCAACGTGGAACCAACGAGGTGGTGGCAATCAAGCGGCTTTCCATCCGTGTACCCGGCCCGCGTCTTAAATCTCGCCTCATATCTCTAGTCTCCGAAATCACTTGCCTACGAATGCTCAGCGCAGATATGCCACGGCATGAGTCTTTTGTTCCCCGATTCGTCGACGCTTTCGTGCACGGTGGAGAGGCATGGATAGTTTGCGTAATGGCCGACCTGGGCAATCTATTCCACATCCTTCAACAGTACGCTTTTATGCCTCTCTCTCACTCCAAAGAAGATATACAAGTGGGGTAACAGGGATCCCGAAATACAGCAAGTTGATCTGAGACTCCCTCAGATTGCATATATCATGCGTTGTCTTCTCCTTGGACTCTCCCACCTACACACCGTCCATCAAATCCTCCACCGCTCCCTCAAATCCGAAGAAGTACTCATAACGTACGACGGTCGGATCCAGCTGTGCGACTTTGGGAACAGCGTCTTACCGCCCACCTTCCTTCCTCAGGACACCTCATGGCGCTCCCGCATCTCTGGCGCACCGCATGCCCTTCCCCCCGAATGCTCCAGGGGAGAGCCGTACGACAGGTTTGGGGAGGTGTATGGTGTGGGTATGATTGCGTTCGAGTGCACGTACGGACCGTGCATTTGGAGAGAGTGGGAGCCGGCCAAGGTTCTCCATGTTCTGGCGAGGTGTGTCCATCCTCCATCCTCCATCCAACCCCTTCCCTTCCTTAACTTGAATCACCGCCTAAATGATGCGACGTAGGCATGGACCACCACCGCTTTCCATCCCTGACAAACTTCCCCCTTTGCTCCTCCGCTTTCTTCGCCACACGATGTCGGAAAGGGAGCAGAGGTGGAACATCCGTCAGCTGTTGGGGGACGAGATTGGATTTTTGAAGTTGGCGGAATCGAAGGAGGAGGATGGGAGGGGACAGAGGGAGGCAATAAGAGATTTGGCGAGGAGGGTGAAACTTGAACGTTCTTGAGTGTCGAAAAGATGCAGGAAGGGATGGACATCCAATCAATCGTTCGATCGGACTAGCAATCAGTTGAATGAGTAAAAGCTGCAGCAGTCATGGTTTGTAGAAGGCACGTATCACTTTCAAGCGCAGATATGTAATCGTAATATACATGCACCACAAGTTTGAAGTTTTCTGGAAATATGAGCCATCAGTGCATCTCCAAACTCATGCCATCATGAATCTCATAATCTTCCAGGGTGATATGGTCCTTATAGATGGTGTACCACTTCTTCAACACTATCTTCTCCGCTTTATTTCCCGTCTGCGCCGCTATCAGCTTTTTGAGGTCTCCAACGGTGTCTTGAGGTGAACACTTTACACGCACTGTATCGACATTTTGGGTTAGTGTCCATAGTCAGTGAGGGCAGGGAGAGTGTGGCGTACCTTTTCGCCCCAATCTGTCGTTGGCGATGACTTCAATCAACCCAGCAGCGAAGGCGGTGGCCGTGTCAACTGGACTTGGCGCTCGAGGAGGGGGGAGATCATCTGTGCGCACTGGTCAGCATCCATCCTATGTGAGAGAAAGCATAGGGTGGCAACGTCGAAAGAAAAGATGTACGCGATGAAGGAAGTAAAGAAATTCAGGGGAATGACTAACCCAATTCTTCCTGCGTAGGAGCCGCCGTCTTGGAAGCATCTTTGAAGTGCATCTTCCGGCCCTTCAGCTTCTCCTTCGGCGCGAACGCTCTCGGAGCAGATAATTCCTCCTCCTTCGGTTCATCATCCTCCCTCCCACGTCCTCGGGGCGGGTAATCCCTGTCACGACGAGAGCTCCAGCCGTAATCCCTATCCCTATCCCCGTCCCGCCGAGAAGAGGAGCCATAATCCCTCCTCCTTTCATCCCGTCCGTCCCTCCGGTCTTCTTTCCTATCGTCTCTTGAATCTCGTCTCTTACTATCCCGTCTGCTGTCGTCACGGTATCGTCGCTCTCGTGAACGCGAACGGGACCTTTCTCTGCGTGGCGGAGGAGCACGACGGTCTGGCGAACGGGAGCGAGATCTTCCCTGTTCCGTACCAGAGTGTATAAGCACTCTTCCTAAGGGATAAGCAAATAATTACGCTTTGAGTAGTTTCCCCCATTTCCCTCTTTCGTCTTCGCAGTTTCTTCTCCTGGAGCGGCGGACCTCCAAAATTCCTTTCTGATACTACCTTTATTAAGCGTTGGAAGGCTCTGTGTGTATGTCTATTCCTCAGTAGTCCAACGGTCAGGACATCTGTCTTTCACACAGAAGACCCGAGTTCGACTCTCGGCTGGGGAGAATCTTTTTATCTGTTTGTCACTTTTTGAACCCAATTCGATCTCGTTAATATTCCGTGTATTTACAGCTCACTGATCCAGGAATCGGGCATCGACTGTTTAACCAAACCAAAACTGCCTGCACTCGCCACACGCATGTAGAGTAGCATTGTTTTCCTTCTTCCTTAATTAAACTCAGGCAGGTTGTACGTACAGTCTGCGTTACAAGCTTTGAGACAGCTGGAACTTGAATAATCGAAGCAGGGGCATCGATGGCAGCACATTCCAGGTGACATAAAAGGTTCAAAAGGTTTGCGTGTTTCAGCTGTGATTGTGTAGTGCCAAGGTGAGTTTCAATGCACATTCAATGTTTAGTAAATTTGTTACTGGACAACGCGAAAGTTCATAGGGTGGTATGCTCAAGTGAGGGAATGGGCTTCAACCTCTGACGGTCCAATCAGCCCCTGTGTTGACTTAATTGATGGGATTGTAGGCTAACGATTGCAAACTTGCAGTGGAAAGTACAATTACCAAAGTCTCATGATTACGAGTAGGATAGTAAAACAGCTCCTGCAGCGCTCGCAAACCACCAAACCTAACAGTACGAGGAAGGCAAAGAGAGCCGACCTTCAATCGTTACCTCCAGAACTTGTCGTCCTGATTTTTCAGCATGTCTTTACCGCTGTGGGATCCGTGTGCTTCTCCCACCTCCTCACACTCTCGAAAGGCTTTTATCCCATCTTACGCTCAATTTTATTTTCTAAAGTACACATACGAGCGGACAACTATCAAAAATTTATTTCAATTCTCGAATCTAACGACTACCTTGCCTCGTCACTTCAACATCTTGTGGTTCGCCGGCCCAGAATGTATCACGAGGATAGTAACACGGGAGCCTTCAGGTATTTAAGCTGCATTCCGCTGTCTGCCACCAAAGCGTTACGAACTCTTACCTGGCCTGCTATCCACAAGCATCTTTTTGTCCTAAATTGGTCAATCCCTGTCTTCCCAATGCTTCAAATACTCGAGATTTCCGCACTGGAGCAAGGAAATATTCTCGACCTAGTCCCTTCGTTTTGGTCTGGGTTTCCAGCCTTGGAAACTCTGATCATAAAAAGCTCTGAGCACGGTCCTTTATGGATTTCTTTCGACGAACCCGAGGCTCCAGAATTAACGAAACTTGTTCTTGACACACGCCCAGGACCTCAATATCGATTTCATCCTCTACCACGGTTACAGGAATCACTTAGATGTCTTTCTCTACGAGAGTCTACGCTCTCGGACAATGTTGATTTGGAGGCCATCCTACTTTCTCTCACTTGCTTAAGAGAGCTGAGCCTTCTTGATATTTCGCGGCCCGTTTCCGCTCTTTTGCCCAATCTGACTGAGCTGCACCTTGAAGGTCCTAATATGCCGAGGGACGTGTTTTTCAGTGCAACTTCGCTCCGCCGGTCGTTGTGTGACATCTTTCCAAACCTGTCTAAGTTTCGTTCGCTCCAATCACTCACCCTGGAGAAACTCTTTGTCCACACGAGCCGTTCCCCTGAGTTTGAGTTCGCACTGAATTACTTGCGCTTATCTTATTGTCAGGTTGATGCATCGTCAGGGTTGTTGATCGCGGCTACAAGGGACCTGTCGATCCGTGCCACCAACCTATTGAGCGTATTTTCTTTCCGACTATCTTTCCCGAAACTCATTGCGATCGAACTCCATGGTTCATTCGAAGACTTAAAACCTTTCGAATCAGCAGCGGTGAACCTGTCGGCGCTTTCATTCTTACATAATGAGTTGCCATCCATGCGATTACCTGACGAAGAGCTGAACTTCAATTTTCCTATTCTGAAGAAACTGTCACTTCACGCAACGGCGTCAAGGAAGCGATTCGACATGCTCACTGCGCTGGTGACCCACGTGGAAAAACGGAAGATGGATAAGCTAGAAAACGTCGAGCTCTGGTTTAGCGATGTGAGTCTCCTTTCCAACTAACTTAATATGTTAAGGTCCTGCTAGTACGAGTTCAACGTATTGTCAAGGAAACGCGATGCCCTCATAAAGAAGCTCACAAGAGCAGGACTGAGCGTGAGCTTTCACAACAAAGATTTGCATTTGCACGATGGGTCAAGCCGGTGGAACTCCTGGAAAGCTGACCTACTCCTAAATTGAAGCTGTAGAGTGTACATGGACGATATTACCATATGAGGGTTAGTCGACGTTAGTCCCTTCAATGATACCTAGAGCGGTTAACTTCTTGAATTGTCCATCATCATGTACGGCACAGTGAGTCCACAGACATAGACTGGCTGAACTAGGTTGTTTGGTGCGCCTGTTTGCGACAGGTTGACTCTTACGTTCTGAGGAGTGAGGCCCCAATCGTTGAACCACGCATCAAATGCGCATGTACCTTCTCTGTTATCTTCCCAACGCTTACGCTCGTACGAGGTCTGTCACCGTAGTCAATGGGACATTCCTCGCAAAAAGACAAGTACACAGGGCTACGAACTCTCATGGGCAATTCAGTCTATCACAGATTGGTCTATTCCCGTCTTTCCGAAACTTCGATTGCTAGCTTTATCTGGAGTAGAAGAAGGAAATATTCTCGATCTCGTCACTTTATTTTGGTCTTCCTTTCCAGTCTTGAATACTCTGATCATAAAAGGTGCTCACATGTGGATATCTTTCGACAACGCCGAACCTCCAAAATAAATTGACAAAACTGGTGTTTGAGATGCGAAGCGGTTACGAACGGCCATTTTATTCTATCCCACATTTACAGCGCTCGCTTAGATGTCTCTCCCTCCGAGAATCGACGATCCCTGAGAGCGTTGACTTACCAGCAGTCC
>MU271300.1:0-25720 GCA_021432655.1 Atractiella rhizophila
ATCCTGCCGCCATCCCTCCTTCCTCTCACCGAAAAGTACAGAGGTGACACACTTCGTCTTTCTCCCACAGGCTCTCACCTGCTTACCACCACGCGCGGTTCCACGTCGGAATACAAAGGCTACTTGACCGTTTTCCCTCTCACGGAAGAAGGACTGGGAGAAGCAAGCGATCGATGGGAGACGCCGTCGTGGGCTGGGAAGGCGAACGCGATCGAGGTCCACCCTGATGGCTGGGTAGTCCTCACGGACGACAGCGGGGAGGAGGGTGGAGTTCACGTGCTGCAGTGGAAAGAGCAAGGGAAGGTGGAATATGTCGACGGAGTCAAGTGGGCAGAAGGGGGTAGCCATGCTGTTTGGTTGGAATGACATTGCTTTCGCTTTCCTGGATTGTGTGCTCTGTGTACTAGGTTGGATAGGAATGCCAACGATTTTGAATTGGGATTCACTGAATCGGGTATGGTCACAATGTCATCTGAGTCTAAAGCAGTCCAAAAGAATATCCATAATACAACATCATAAACAATCCATCCGAAAGTCTCTATCTAATAAACCTACACGGCAAAGGAAATGTCAAAACTGTTGCCTGCATCATAACGGAAGAATATGAACGTACCTCTAAAACATAACGTTCCTCGTCCTTCAAGCGTTCTATATACTGCTGCGCATCCTCCAACTTCATCCCTCTATTGACATGAGCGTCGCAAAGGGCCTCATAGACATCAGGTACGGGCCAAGTGGGGCCGCAAAGATAGAAGACTCCTTCCTTGAGATAATCGACGAGCATGTCTCCATCCTCCTGCATCCGATGCTGAATGTAGACTTTCTTCTTCCCATCCCTCGAAAACGCCATACGACCGTGGGTCAAGATACCGTCGAGGATATACGCCTCAATTTCTTCTCTGTGCCACAAAAAAGCATGCAGATGAGCGATACAATATGTTGGGAAAGTGAGAAAGAAAGACGAACCCGTAAAGGTACTCCTTCGAACTGTACCTGGAACCGAAGTAATAGACCAGAGGACCAATATCGATCCCACGCGCTCTCTGCCAGGCTTTCTCCTGGAGGAAAGCTCTGAAAGGAGCAGCTCCGGTTCCCAGTCCGGCCATGATGATCGGTTGAAGTGGAGAAGGGGGAAGCTGCACTCTCAGTCAGTAGTGTGCCGAAGCGGAGAGCACAGGAGGACGAACCTTCATGACGGATGGTTTGAGGGAGGTCATTACCTTGTCTCCCGGCTTCAGCCCATCCAAATACCGGGTGCACTGTCCCAGCTTCAGGCGACCTGGAACAAAAACAGAAAAAGTCAAATCTCGATAGCAGTGACGAAGAGGGTGGACGGACCGTCTGGCGTCTTCCAGTCGACAGTGACGATCAAGAGATGGACGGAATCTCCGACTGCGTTCTGCGAAGAAGCGATGGAGTAATGTCTCTCTTTAATCGGCGCGATCTCCTCCACGAGTTCCTTGATCCCCCAGCCTTTTCTTCGACTCCGGGAACCTCTGCAAGACCTCGAAATAATTAACAGTCTCCAGCTCCGACCACTTCCTAAACATGCTCTGACCCTGTTCCGACGAGATAAACCTGAGAATCCTCGCCTCCTCCAATGTAGCGGTGGGGCTGAGACCAAGACGTTCGTAGAAAGATTTGGGTGGCTTTCCAAAGACGTCCAAGTTCTGTTGAAAAAGCTGAAAGATGGTTCTACTCTCGCTCCTCTTCTTCGAGTTCTTCTTCGCTGGTAACTCCACCACTGCATCCGGATCGAGACCGTACCACTCGATGAACTCGAGCACCTCCTTCCCATCGTTCCATCCGTGCACTCCCAACGCGTCCCCGATGTGATACTTCAGACCGGTACCTTTGGTGGAGAACTCGATGTGGAACACGTTCCTGTCATAATCGAGAGGGGTCAGACGTCGGTTCTCCGTAACTGTGAGCAGGTAATTTTCTTCGTGCAGGTCTGGCCTGAGGAGGTCGGGACTAGAAGGAGGTGGGAGTGAGTAAGGGGAGGAGAAGAGGAGTTTCTGTATCGTCGAATGATCCGCTCTCTTCCCGGATCGGGTTTGAAAGGAAGAAGACGATTCCGAACGCGCGGGGGTGGAGAAGAAAGAGGTGGATTTTACGTTGGATGGTCGAGGTACGGCGTGTCCATTCGTACCATTGACCTTGACCCCATTGACACCGTTGACCCATTGATCCCATTAGTCTTCACGCCATTTATCCCATTCGCCGTTAAGAGGTTGAGCTTTGTCAATCCTCCAAAGTCACCCTTCCATGCCGCACCGATCAGATCGACAACCTTTTCCGCTTCCCATCCGACGGTATCTGCAATCCACACGGATCCTGCCTTCCTCAAAGCATTTTTATCCTGCTCCTTCACCTTCTTCTCTATCTCCTCCTCCGTCCAAGGAGTCAACAAAAGGACATTGGTCGATTTTGTGACATAAGAAAGGGGGGAAGCGGCGGAAAAGACATCTTTAGGAGAGTGGATGACGAGGAGGGAAGGAGAGGTAGAAGCGAGAGCAGTGAGGGAAGAGGATGAGGATGGGGAGGAAAAGACACTTTGAAGGAGACCGGCAAGAGGAAGGGCGTAGGCGTCATAGTTGGTCAAGGCGCGAGAGTCGGAAGAGAGACCAGCTACAATCTCAAGGGTGGAAGGGGTATCGGGAGCCCAGAAGGAGAGATGTCCGTCCTTCCCTTGCCGGTCAGAGGAGACGCCGAAGTATTTCGCCCATGCCGCCGCTTCTTCCCCAGGAGGGAGAGTAAAGATCTCGACTGGCCTCTGAAGCGAGTCGGCCAACGTCGCCTGAAGAGATGAGGAACTCGAGGTCTCGGAAAAGAGAGAGATTTTAGTGATAGAGGGAAGAGCGGCGGAGATAGAATCGCCATCGAATGGGAAACGATTGAGGATGAGCAAGGCAGTGTTGTTCTTGTCGCTTGCAAGGAAAGCAGTCTTTGCAAGAGAAGAATGGATCGAGGCAGGAATAACGATAAGATTCGTTGGTTCTTCTGATGTCTTGAGGATTTCGAAGGCCTCGAAGCTTGACTCCGTCTTGGTCTCATCCCTTGCAGCCTTCGCTCGAAGCCCCTCAAAAGGGTCCAAGACGATGATCCGGTCTCCTTCTTCCCTCTCAAAGGCACTCCAAGCCCTCTCAGACTCCTCCCTCGTGCCTCCAGCCAAATGAGCCTGAATCCGACCTCGACGAGCCTCTCCGCCTCCCGAATGGCAAAGTCGACATCAGGGACCAACTGGAGCGTAGACGGTTCGCTCGTGGACGCTTGAACGATCACGTCGATCCTCGGACGGTTGTTTTGGGTCTTGGAGAATGCGCTGATGTGAGGAAGGAGGGGAAGAGCGCGCGAAGAGAGGTTGATGGTCACCCTCTGGGATGGCGGTGGGATGCCTCGGGCGACGTAGCGAGATCGGAGGAGGGTTTCTTGAGCTAAGAATCCGGCGATGGCGTCGCCACTGGACTGCCTCTCGTCAAGTACGAAGACGTTATCCTGCTTCTGTAGGGACTGGTGGATGATGTTCTGGGGGTCGTCATAGGTGAAAATAGTTGAGGATTTCGAGAGTTGGGACTGGATGAACGTGGCCATGATGGCGGTGGTAAGGGCTGAAAGAGAATCATGGTGAGTGATTGATTTTATCAGCTGGATGATGCGATGAGCAATGTCTTATTCGCAATCCGGTGATTATCACATCGCTGTCAAACCTTTATCCGTCACTACTCTTTAGTCATCAACCTTATATCCTATCTACTTCTAATCTTAGTCACGCAAATTGTCGTTCATCCCCTATGAAGTCACAACCGAAGTGACGGTGCTGGAGGAGGATCAGGATATTGAAAAGATGGACAACATAGAAAAGGAAGAGCTGGCGATAGAGGACGAACGGAGCTCTTGGGGCTACTGGTTAATAAAACAGCTGTTCAAGGTGCGTACCATATTGTCCCCCAGATTATCACCCTGACCTGCGTTTCTTGCGCAGTGCCTCATAAAGACCATCTACAACGACGTGGTGATCGAAGGTCTCGAGTACCTACCCAAAGATGGAGAAGCATGCATAATCTGCGCCGTCCGTCCCTCCCCCTCCCCCTTCTCCGCTGAAGCGAAGCGGTGAAGCTAACAACGGGATATGGGATGCAGAACCACGGAAACAGTCTCACGGACCCAGCCGTGCTTCTCTCACATATACCTTCCGCCAAGAGGTCTCTCATACGCCTCACTGCCAAGGATACACACTTTAATCAGAATACTGTCGCCAGCTTCCTCATCCGTCAGGTACGCTTGATACGCCAGTTGAACTTTTCCCCCCCTCGGTCAAATCTAACGGAGAGCCGAAGTTGACGGTGGCTGATAATAATGCAGTCGGGTGCAGTGCCGATTATGCGTCCGAAGGACCATCTGGAGAAACCTGAATTCGTGAAAGAAGGGAACATCCAGACTTTTTCCAAATTGATACAGGTTAGTCTTCTTTTCGTCCTTTCCCTTTCTCTCTTCCATAGTGTTTATTCTTCTTTCCTGCTTGCTTGGGGCCGCCTATCTTTCCTGTCTCTTGCAAATAGTCCTTTCTTTTCTGCACAATACCTTCATTTTCCTCTTATTCGTCACTTCTTCTCTGCACATGCCCATTGTGCACATAGAATCCATTTCTGACACGTTATTTATAGGCGCTTCAGAAAGGAGCTTGCGTCCTCCTCTTCCCCGAAGGAATCTCGCGCTACCATCCCTCCATCTCCCCTCTCCGAACCGGTGCAGCTCGCATCGCTCTCACAGCGCTCTCCACCGCTCCCACCGACACATCGGAACCTTTCACGCTCACCGTCCTGCCAGTGACGCTGACATACCTCCACCGCTTCCACTTCCGTTCCAACGTCCTCGTCCGCTTCAGTCCTCCCATCGTCCTCTCCTCTCAAACCCCCGAATCCAACCTCCCCACCGTATCTCAGCTGACTGCAGAAGTTGAACACAGGCTGAAGAGGGCGGGTATCGACGCTCCTAGTTGGAAAGAGGTCCGCCGTGCCCATACGGCCAGGAGGGTTTGGGCGCCATGTAACGCTGCGGGAGACGGAAAGATCACGCTGGGAGAGTATGTTCGGCTGACCCAATTGTTTGTACAATTGTTGGAGCAGAAGGAGGAGGAGGGAGAGGCTCGGATCGAATTCAAGATGAAGCTCAAAGAGGACATCGATTCTTACGCCACGGCACTCAGGGTCGTCGGCATCAAGGACAATCGACTTGCTACTCAATCTCAACTTGGATCTGCCGTCCTCATCTATCGCCTCTCGTTGAGGATCCTTTGGGCTCTATGTCTCGCTGTACTCGCAGCCCCAGGACTCCTCGTCGCATCCCCAGTGTTGGCGATATCCAAGCGGGCTGAACGACGATTCAAGTCTACAGACAAGCCACTGTGGGACGTATTAGACGAGGTTAGTCCCTTTCCTCTTACCTCACCACTTCCGAACATAGGAGTGATGGACGATGGATAGGTGATGCAAACGAAAGCACTCACCGGCTGGCTCTCCTTCCTCGCAGTCTACTCGGTCCTCCTCCTCCTCACAGCACCTTTCGCCATCGTCACCACGTGGGCCATCCCGATGTGGCTATGGCTCACCCTTCGTTGGTCCCAAGACCTTCCGCCTTACGTTCCGCCAGGTCCCTTTCTCGTCTTCTCTGGCTCCGTTGGCGAGACGAAGGGTCCGTCAAACGCCTGTTACTTCTCAGGAGCCACATATACGATCGCCTCCTCACTTTGTTGAAGGAAAGCGGGTTCGAAAAGCCCGAAGATTGGGAGATGACGCTAGCTATTTTGGAGGAGGGGGCGGAGGGGAAAGAGGGTAGAAAGGATAGAAGGTTGAAGTTTAGGGAGAGGTTTGGATATTTTAGCGTCAAGAAGAGGAGAGTGAGGGATTGGAATGAGTCGGTCTTCCTCTCTTCCCAGCCTGATGAGGATCTCACGTTTTTTTTGCGCAGGGTGTTGAGATTGACGGATTTGAGTGACTTCGATGATGAGTTGGTGGACAATTAAACTGGACGATCTTGGGAACATGATCAGTGCTTTTGTGAATAGTCAGTTGCTAGTAGTGTGTTCAGTTCCGGATTATGGTTGGAATAACGAAAGGGCTTCATGAAGCATTATATCCAAAGACAAACCAACGTATCCTACAATCGAACTGACCGCAAATGAAGAGTACCTGACACGCTTGCGCCTAATCTTTATGCCTCCTTTTATTAGAAAGCGGTATATATACCTCTCCCTTCATCCCTCTATTCCAATACAGGGCCATCTGTATTGCCAAGATGCCGTTGAGCGTAGCCGCACAAACGAAACCCCACCACAAGACTGGGTCACCTGTTTCCGTGCTGGTCGTGAAAACGCGTGCAACGCATCCTGCAAAAGAGTTGAAGATGAGAAAGGCGGATAGTTGACCAGTCGAGCGTTGACGATAGTTTTGAATAATCTGGGGGAACTTGGATGAGAGGGAGAGGGGAATCGAGAGCGCGACGAGTGAGGTCAGGATTGCGGAAGGAAGGAGCGGGGAAAAGAAGAAGGAGATGATCGGGACGAGGAGGACGAGGAATAGGATGGGAGAGTATTGCTTGGTGTAGTGGAGAATTAGTGTCATGATTATTATGTTCTGCAAAAATGGTGATTTGTTGCATCAGCCGTGACGACGGACAAGAATGGGAGGCGTACCTGGATAAAAAGGAAAAGGTTCTCTCCGTACGTTGAAAAGGGAAATTTGTTCCTCACGTTGTAAGAGACAACTAAGAGGAGGGAAACGGTATCGAGGAGGAAGAAAGAGAGGCTAAGGCCGCGAACGGAGCGAGAGCGAACGATCTTCCATATCTGTGGTACTTTAACTATGGAGCCGCCGACGACGATTCCCAATCCTAGGACTTTGGATATCGAGTATCGAAGACATTGTGTCGACGTCAAATCGAGGTTCCAAACAAGTTTCGTGTAGCATTCCTGTCCCGAGAATCCGTGAGCACTCAGCTTGTTTTGCTACGTGGAAGGGAGACACACTGTGCCTATCAGTTTAACCAGTGGTTCTCTCACGATGAAAGGAAGATGGTGAGTGAGGATCTAGGCACTCCATCAGGCGCTTGAAAGGCGAAGAACGATGGGCAGTGAACTCACCTTCAAAACCGATAGACGGTGAGAGACCCATACGAGCAATGGGAAGGAAGGGTTGGAGTCTGTTGCGGACTGTATTATGGCGAGAGGCACTCTGGGAAGCCTTCGTCCAGTAGTGAGCCTGCTGGCAAGTGACGTGAAAAGTGTTTCGTGCTCCAACCTGAAAATCACGTGTTAGCATGTCAGCCATAGTACTCATCTTCCCGAATTCGCGAAGTGATGCAGCTACGACAGTATTAGTCCTCATCACAGTATAAATAGCTATGTATCTATCCTAGAATCCGTACATTTGCTAGCTTGCTCTTACAATGCAATCATACCTGACCCGGAGCTTAGGCAAGTCCATCCACGCGGGGGGGTCTCATTCATTGCTGCAAATGTACTATGAAATAAGAGCGCATAGTTTCGTTGGTCTGCGAAATGATATTTATGACTAGAAACGGCCAAATAGATCAAGAGAAGTGACCCAATTAACCAATCTGCCTTCACACAGCTACCAACGCCTTAATTTTCTTCCTCAGGATCCTGAAGGCGGTCTTTTTCCTCGAGCGAATGTACTCCCATCTAAGAACACATCGGTCACTGTTCGGGGCGTCAAGCAGTGAGAACACACGTTCAAGCAACACAGCCAATCCAAAGTCGCCGTTATCATGGCCCAGGCAAACACGCTCTTTAAGGCTATTCTGTAACTTGCCAACGCTTCAGTTTTGAGCTCAACTGGGAGCTCTCTGAGGAAAGCTGTATCGTGTCGAATCCTCGCGATAAGCTACCCAGATTTTTAGGTTCGTTACCGCACAGATGAATGAAAACAGACACCATCGCTGTCAGGTCCATGAATCCGAGCTGCAAGCTCACGGGAAAGCGTGCTTTGAAGAATTGCGCCACCAAGCCCAACCCCGAGCGTTTGTCCTAGCCCGTATCACTTTCACTTTATAAACTGAGGACAGTCCGGAGCTTACCAAAACCTCTAAATATGAAGTTGGAGCCTGAGCAATCATCGTTCAGTTTTTGTTGGAATACAAAGGTTCACGCTAACCTGTGATGACTGCGAGTTGGGAATCTGAGTAGCACCGTTAAGTGAGGAAGTGAATAGTAGACAACGAAACGCTGACGGGGAACGGATGCTTGCAGTGCAACTGGGACCTTGCATCAGCTTTAGGGCATCCACTCGTAAAAACGACACACTGAAGGAGCCAGACATCATGCTAGAGTAACCGAATCCGCTGGGAAACTGAGATATCTTGTCAGAATAGTCACTGATGAGTGTGTAGTCAACCTACTATTGCCAACCATCGCATAATAGAAGGCGAGTCTGGTTCGAGATTCGTTATGAGGTAAGCAGACCAAATCGGTAGCAGGCCAGATACTACCGACATCCACCTGATTTAACAACATAACAAGAACGTCAGGCGGTCCCTAGGAACTGAAAGGGACACACCAATACCGCCCTGTCTTACTGCGTGATGGTCAGAACAAACCCAAATAAGGTGAAATGCTAACTAGATGATCCAACCTGCAAAAGCACTACCGAGGGTTGCGCCAATCGACTGTGGGATCATGTGCAGACCTGTAGGGACGGTGAAATCACTTTAGATGTAAGCACCATATTTCGCGTACCAGCTTCAGATCCACTTGCGCCTTCCATAACAATGTACCACGTTGGGAAATGATAGATCTAACTCATATCAGTTGTCTTGAGGACACACCTAGAGAATCGCCTTACAACCATGAGGTTACTGATGGCGGTGAAGAACTGCATAAACCCAGTAAAAACCCTCGTCCTACTCCTTAATGCAGGAAAAGGGAATATAGGTTCCTTAACCCAAAAAGCCTCAATGACGAGGAAGGAGGAGAAGAAACAAGCAGCAAGGATCAAGGGAACGTGGACTTTGGGATCGGAAAACTGCATTCGTTTTTCTTTTCAACTTGCGTTCACGGGATGAATGATGAAGACATACAGGGTGCGCCTCGTTATTCTTCTCACTCAACCCTATCAGTAGTCCAAGGAATCCACCAAACAAAGTAAGCGACCCGAACCAATCAATGCGCCGGATAATTTCCTGTGGAGTCCGTTTCCTATCACTTTGGTGCGGGAGTTTGTAGTCGATAGAGATGAAGGTCACGATGGAAAATAGGACTACGAGCGTATAGATCAGAGACCAACCGTCCCAAGCAAGATAAATAAACACGAATCCACCCACCCAGGAAGGGAATCTGGATGAGGAACGCGAACCTCCAACCAACCGAATCCGCGAGGAAGCCACCGAACGGTCCTCCTAACGCGCCGCCTATGGCCCAGAACATCTTTTAAATTTCATCAGGTATACTGTGATAGCATGAATGAGATATACATACAGTGCTAAAAATCACTGCTACGGCTCTGCCTTTCATTGTAAGCAAGTCACCAGTGATTACAGTAGCTGCAGTCGTCATTCCTCCACCTCCCATCCCAGCAATAAACCTGGCTGCGATCAAGGACCTAAACCATGCATAAATCATGACAATCACCTCAACACCTTTGTTCAAGCCTAACGAGGTAGGGGATGCTAACTTCATGCTCCAGGCAATTCCACACAACCCTGTCCCTACGGCGAAAGTTCCCATCGCGAACAGAATACTATTTCTCCTCCCCACGATGTCGAGCAATCTTCCATAGAGCGGCGTGAAGGTCAGAGTTGAGAGAAGGTAGGATGTTCCCAGCCAAGAGGCTTCGTGCGCGGATTGGAAGGACGAGGAAACGAGAGGGAGCAGGGTCGTCATTAGAGTCGCTTGGGAAGTACAGCGCTGAGTTGTCTGCTTGTATAGGGAAACACGAGACGTACTGTCCAGTGCCTGCATGAAACCGACATCAGTTTCCTACAGCTTTAACGTGGGTGAGAGTGAGGTGGTCAAGCATGGCTTCTCTTAGGTAAGGGCGTGAAAGCCAAACTCTGCCTATGTATTGCTCCATACAGGGTGTACGGCTTCAGTAGTAATCAGAAAGTCACGCAAGCAAATATAACGTTCTGCTGTGAAACCTTTGCTGGAAACCGAATTTTGATGGTGCCATGAAAGAAAATGCAGCAGCAGCTATTTCCAATGTACCTTGAATCAAGGCCGATATTCCAGCCTCCACGTTACGGATATAGTCCGTCAACTCAACGGATCACCCATAAACAACAGGTGGAATGGACAAAGAAAGAAATAGCGAGACGGAAAGAGACACGGTACAGAAGGTCTGATCAGAGACATGATAACTTACAGATGCTACATTCGGTACAACAATCAACAGGGCGTAAACGTGGGAAGAACAGATGGACGCACCAAAGTATGCTCCCCAGACAGCAAACAGAATAATGTTCCTTTTCCCTGTGCTTAAACTCAATGGTCCCCCTGGATCAGTTAGCTTCTTAATAGTCCCATCTCCTGCTCCAAGCAACGGCTGAGTTTCAGCGTCACGATCTGGAGGCGAATCCGTTTGAGTGTCCCTTTCGTGCGAGAGGAGCGTCTTCAAGCTTGCAGATCGTAGGGATCGTGGGAGCGATAGAACACTCGATCCTTCTAGTCCAGGAGAAGAACAGGATCTCGCTGATGATTGGGAATCCCTTCGCTTTTTGGAGGGGGAAAGAAAGGCTTCGCCTTCTTCATTCCTTGCCGTCGACGTCCCAGACATACTATATCCACCAAAATTGTTGGAGAGAAACTGGAGATGCCCAGGTGGATGGGGGAGAGAGAACACGAAGCAGTGATATAAGTCTAGGATACCTGCTGAATCAGTCACTGTTGAAGAATCGCTCTGGTGTGGGTTGAGAGACGCACCAACATCTTCCGCCGCAGTCACCAAGCTGGTGTTTGACTCGACCTTGTTCTTGTGCCCCTTTCAAGGAGGCATTGATTAGAACCTAGACGCATCCGATTCGTGGTTGTTGGGTTGTTCGTGGGCAAAGAAAGGGAAGGGAGACTATGACATTATCTTTGAGTGAAACTTGCTGTTGGCCTCAATCGATGTTTTCACCCTTTAGAACAACAATGTTCGAACGTGTCGTCGCTCTTCTTTGGTTCTGAATATTTGTTATCAGCCCGCAGAGGTGATGTTCAAGGTTGGGATTTCTGTATTGTGGAGGACGATGTGTGCCGGTGAAGGTTGACAAGCAGGACGGAGGAGAGGTTCAAACCACTTGAAATTTTGGAGCAGGCTGAAGTTCTTGCGCGTTGCGGTACGACTATTCTATTGCTCAAAGTCTTCTCTTCGATGTTTGACCGCAAGCAAGTGGAATATATTGATATCCAATAGCGCCGTGACTAGCATGACAACATTGTGATAATTGTGAGACAGAAATACAATGTGATGAGCGGCCATGTGTTCCCAAGTGTCCATCCACTTTCTGTACCATGGAACTTGAAGGAAATATCTTCCCGGCGACTTGACATTCGAAAAACTGGACGTTGCACAATGCTACAGCACAGCGAAGAAGATTTGTGACGGGCAGGTCGACTCATGTGAGGATATTGGCTTGGCTAAATCCTCTTCGTACGTGAGGGAGATGAGAAGGGTAGAACTTCGAAGGGTTTAAGAGCGGTTCGTATCAGAAATCAGAATGTAAATATGGTCTTTCGCCGTTCTCATCAAATGTCGGCGTAACACTGGCGTGACCACCCCGTAGGTGAAAGAAAGGTGGCTACAACCAAAGGACATCGTTACACATTCCACCGATAGTGACCCCTAAGTCGATGTCTGCTCCAACAATGGCTAGAGGCGTTTAGGCATATGGTGACCAGGGGCTGGGGAGATAGAGAGAGAGTGGCCGACGGTCACGCTCCCACGAAAACCGGTGAGATGACAACGGTATGAGGAACGTTGGAGGCAAGATCAGCCTGCATGTCCACGATCCAAGTCTTCATGAATAGAGTGTATTTAGGGTTTTTCATCTGCTGTTTGAACAGTAGATATAGAGAACCAATGGAATATAATGTCCATAGGTAGTTAAAATGATGTGAAATAGTGAATTCACAGTTGAGGTTATTCCACACCCAAATTCTGCTTAACCCATTCGCTCGCAAGATGCCCTGCTTTTTTCTGCGCTTCGTCCGTGGGATGACCATGCTCTCTGCTAAAGTCCTCTTTCTCCATCCATCCAGTCTGCAGAAGTGGATACTCCTTAATGGCTTTGCGTGAAGGCATTGAATTACTCACTGTATTCATGAAACGTATATTGTTGTCCCCTTCCGCCTCTCTGGCTGCAATAGCCTCCTCTAGCTTTCCTTCATAGATAGGTAGCAACTGTGGCACTTCCTTTCCTTTGTTGTGGTCGTACCATCCCCAAAGGCGCATCAGAACTATGGTCTGAGAAGGGTAGTAGCCCCTCAATCTTCGTAGGAATACGACATAGGTCTGAAGATATTCTTCTGGCGGTACACGAGCCTGTGCTGTCTTTCAGCAATCATTGGAAATGGAAAGAGGAACCTACAACAACAGAAGCATCGTTTGAGCCAATATTGATGAAAATATGCGTCACTGGCTGTCCATACTTCGAAGGGTCAAAAGCCTCGACATCTACGATGAAGGGAGAGGCGTAGCGGTCCACACAGCTATCTTGTACCGTGTGATAAAGGTGCGATAGTCCTTCACCTCCCCTCAGTTTCGCATTGGCTGCTAAGGGACCGAAGTACCTCGCTTGTTTCCCCAAGCCGGCTTCGATACTTGTCAGGATTACACAAGGATTGAGGAAGTCATCCCTACAACGTCGCTCAAGCAGCAGCCTGGAAAAGCAATAATATTTCTCTCTGCCTGGAAAGTGTTCGCAAGGTGCCACGCCCACGATGAGAGAACACCGTCGGAAAGGTATTGGCCCTTCTTTAAGATAAGCCTCCCACATTTTTGAATGGATACAATGACTTACGGCTGTTAAAGAGTCTCCTATGAACTCAAACACCAAATCAGAAGTTCGCGGCTGCACCAATTCGTAATCCTGCCTCTCGCATCAAGTTGAAAGCAAAATCTCAGGAGTTTTCAACGCCTCACTCCCTCAAATTCCACATTCTCCACTTGTATCCTGTTATGCTCCCAACCGGTTACGTTCACCCTCCAGCAATAAACACCATTACTTTCTTCCCAGTGGAGGTGCTCCAAACTCAGTTCTTGCACACCCTGGGAAACCTTTCGTTTCTGCCATTCCATCCCATCTCCACTCCACGCGATCTCCACCCCTTGACTGGTTCGTTCCCCAAATCCCACGACCACTTTCTTAGGTATTTGCTCACCACGTAAAAAGCACTTGAATCCAGTTCCTGGCCACCAGGACGTGGAATGTTGGTCCCATCTTCCCGTTTTATACACAAGTGGATTTGAAAATTTCACCACAGTCATTATGGACCTGTGATCCCTTTCCGTTCTTCAGAACTTGCCGACTCGAACCAAAGACGCTTCGCTTCGAGGGACGTTGCAGCCTTTATAACACGAAGGATAACCAGGGGATAACATCCTGAAAAGGGCCGACGCGCCGCAACGCGATCGAATCTGGCAAGAACTTTATTCCGGCACCCCCACTTCCTCCCCACGGAAACAAATGATGTTATAAATTCGCGCCGCTTGCTGCAATGCCAGGGCATTCCCTTGGAATTATTTGACGACTGGAGACAAAGTAGAGAAGATGTTGGACGGGAAAGATGTCGCTACCCACAATACCAGAGAGAGTTGCTGGATCGTCATCAGCGGAAAGGCATATGACGTTACCAAGGTACGCCTTCTAATTGGCCCGCCTTCATCTGGGGATTGGTGTCGAGGAAGGCTGTAGTTCTTGGACGAGCATCCAGGAGGTGCAAATATCTTGCTTAAGTACGGTGGAATGGACGCAACGGAGGAATACGTATGCTTTCTTCCTTCCTCCTCAGCTTTGTACTCCAAGTTGAAGGAGCATGTGTTGTAGGACCCAATGTCAGTTGTACTCCACATTTGCCGCTATCTATTAGAAATTTCTGAAAACGGTTATCTAGTCATCCACCAGGAACGATAGACACGCTCCCCAAGGACTGCCACCTTGGTCCAGTGGACCCAGCAACATTAAAAAAGCCAGCGAAGAAGGAAGACCACACTGTGCAAGATGATGATGAAATACCCTTGGGTTCTGATGGATTACCTGCGCTTTCACGAGTGCTGAACATCGAGGACATTGAGAAATGCGCGAAGCGGGTACTGAAGAAGAAAGCTTGGGGTAGGTTTATCATTCCTGTTCCATACAAAAGCAGAGAAGCTGACAATTATTACAGCGTACTATTATTCAGCGGCCGACGATATGCGGAGTGCACCTTTTCGTCAGAACTAGATTGTAGATGCTGAAATTGGAGAGCAGCACGAGACTACAATCACACCCACTTCCACTCGATTCGATTCCGACCTCGCGTGCTCACACCTACCGGGAACTGCACGCCAGCTACCAAAATTCTTGGATTCTCCTCTTCTCTCCCACTATTTATCTCCCCTGCGGCGTTGGGAAGGCTTGCACATCCAGACGGAGAGAAGTGTCTTGCTCGCGGTGCCGGGAGGATGGGGATTCCTTACGTTGTAAGTGTCCTTCCTCCTTACTCACGAGAAGAAATGATTGATGCGGGCAATAGATTAGCAACAACGCCTCTGTCTCACCAGTCGATGTTGCGAGCGTCGCAACTTCCGATCAGACGCTCTTCTTCCAACTATACATTAACGCAAATCGCAAGTCTTCAGAAGAGCTTCTGAAGAAGGTGGAGGAAGTAGGATATAAAGCGGTTGTTTGGACTGTCGATGCTATTGTATGACTGTCTTCTTTGGACGACTCCTTTACTTATGAGCTTCATACCTGGACAGGCACCTGGGAATCGAGAGATCGATGAACGCGCTAAATTCATGGATGAGGCTGTAGACGTCGACACTGGCGCTATGAACACTGCGAAGACAGATGCGCCACGGTCGGTTAATCAAGCTATGTTCAGCTCGCAGGATTCCAATCTTGTTGTACGCAACTGTCCTCTCTGCGCCAAAATGAACACTGATGGAGTATTATGCAGTGGGAAGACCTCAAGTGGATCCGAAAGCATACAAAGCTGCCCATAGTCGTGAAAGGTATTCAATCAGCAGAAGACGCGGAGCTCTGTGCACGATGGGGCGTGGCGGGTATCTTCCTCTCCAATCACGGTGGACGCCAATTAGAAGGTGCACCGTCATCAGTTGAGACTCTCTTGGAGATTAGGAAGCATTGTCCTTGGGTTTTCAAAAAGTGTGAGGTTTATTGTGATGGCGGTTTCAGGAGAGGAACGGACGTGGTCATGGCTCTTTGTTTGGGAGCGAAGGCCTGTGGTATCGGACGACCAGCCATGAACTCGCTAATTTGGGGAGGTCCGTCTTCATGTTCCTCCCTCATGAGCAGAGCGCTGATAATTGCTGCACAATGCAATCAGATGCTGGAGTGGAGAAGTGCATCGGAATCTTTGCAAAGGAGATCGTCGTTGCCATGAAGCTGTTAGGCGTGTCCACCGTTGAGGAGCTTGGACCTCAGCATGTGTGTCTCCTCATTATCCCTTGCCGTCCATCTCTGACTCTTGGTACAGGTGAATGCCTCCGAGTTGGAGCGCAACGTCATCAGCTCATACCAGTCACCTCCAGGAGCTCTTACAACTTGGCTAAAAGCGCGGCTTTGATTCATCCCTGTTACGTGTTCTACCTTTCTTATGTGGAAATTGCACCGCAACTACTGGAAAACTTGTGCACGAGTCCCAAATTAAGGCGTCCACAAAGTCAAACCGTCAGAGTCGACATAGGCATTAAGTGTACTGTGAAAACTAATACGTGACAAATGCTGAACGATGCACCAAAATATCTATTCATGAGTATGTCTGAGAAAGAAAGTCTCGAGTCGGTAATGTCCGTTAAGTAGGTAGCAGTCCATCCAATCCCTCGTGAAAATGTCACAGCAAAACTTGCACACCAACAAAAGCGATCAGTGCGAACGAGACAATACCTAGCCGTAAGCTTGACGCCGCCGAATCTTCGTTATTGGTTGAAGACTGCGAGCCGCCAGTGTTGGACCCTGTGGATGACGGTCGAACGCTAGACTCAGTGTTGGACGTCGCTCCAGAGAGCGACTTTGATAGAAGCCAGTTGAAATGGTCCTCGAAGAATGGAGCTGGAAGCGGGCTGTTAGCACTTTACCTCTATATAAACGACAAACAAACCGTTGGCCATTTGATTGTGCGCTGGGCTGATAGCGGGATCAGGGCCCTGGATGATGGTGAGCTCCACCTTTGTTCCTCCCAAAGCTTCGATGAGTCTCTGAGTCTCATTAGCTCGTGCTACGTTCGAAGCGCCTTCGTAATCCTTTGTCCCAGCGTAGTGCATGATTGGGATGTTAAGGAGCGGCCTGAAGTCTGTGGTATTGTCTGGCTCGCCAGCAGAGAGGGCAACTGCGGCGAAAGAGGTAGGGTATGCGATGGCCATTTTCCATCCGTCACGAGCCCCTGGAATACCGAAGTTCAGCTTAACAATCCCGTCATAAGAATGCGAGATTACCCATCGAGTAACCCGTAAGGTAAACACGATCTTGATCGTAGTCGTAGTTCTGCTGAACAAAGTCGAGAACCGCTTTAACGCGACCAAGATTCCATTCTGGACTAACCCATAGATCGATCAAAGCCGTTTCGATGAGAACCAAGGGAAGACCTTACACATCTGGGTAGAAGGTATCGTTGGGATGGATGGGCATGACGGTTAAGAACTGTTCAGCAGCGAGTTTGGAAGCGACTGTGATGTTTCCATCATAGTATTCCTTGATTCGCCTCCCTGGTCCATTGTATAACAGTTTGACGTCCATCTCGCCAAAATCTCCCACAGATCCTGTCCCTAAGTTCCCTCCTCTTCAACACCACTGCTTCGAACATGGAAGGAGAATATTGACCGTGGAGGAACAAGTTGAGAGCTGGTTTAGCTGGTGGGGAGTTCCCTGCTGGTTTGACGACAGACTGCTCTTGAGTGTAAGCTAACTTCAATTTACAAGGGAGTAGAATGCGTGCAAAGAAATACTCATCGCCCAACTCATTATGGTGGATGAACGGTACCTGAGCGTTGACAAAAGGCGAGAATGATAGGCAACTGAGAAGGGCGAATGCGGCGGAGAAGAACATGATTAGGGGAAGCTGAAAGCTCTAAACTGCGATAGGAGGCTGGCACAAAGGATGAAGAGAACCGTGCAGAAGAACCTGAATATGAAGTCGATTCGATGGATGCAAAGAAGATCGTTAAAGTGATATGCTTCGTCTCAGGTTCAGAGATTACTTCAACAAACCACCCCACAGAACGCTGACGCAGGAGATAGCTGAACAGCAGGAAGCAAAGCAAGAAGGGTCAGTAAAAAAGAGGACACGATATTTATTCAACGAGTTAGCTCACTGTACGAACCCGTGGTACAAGCATGAATGTGAACAAAGAACACTTCCCTGGAGTTTGGAATGCCAAGGAACACGATCCGAGAAGTGCATTCTAGTATTCTATTATAGATATTTTGGGAAGACCCCAGAAGACAAGGAAGGTTGGAATCTTCCAGGGGTCTAGGTTTGGACAGCAATCTCCCAATAGGTCGAACAGCGCCGAAAGAGTTTGGTTGGTCGTCCTGCAGAAACAAAGAAGCACACGTGGGACTGAACTATGGCGCTTTGGAGCATTCTGACTACCTGGAAATGAAATGACAACTGATGCCGAAAGACCTTCACATCCGCGCTAGAAGCCAGGCACGTGAGGAACAAGAAGCTCATGTATTATTCACATATTCACATAATCGATTCTACTCTTCTTTGCGCTTACCGTATCATCATGCACTTTGTTAAGAAATCGGCAAGTCTCTATCATAAAACACTCTGCTTTGCACAGCTTGTGATGCCAGTTAGTGACAAAGATAGTGAAACTGCCTGTGTATGGCGGGTAAGAAGAGATTTTCACGTTGACTTTACGCGCTTGTCCCGGGTAGAACTCGTCTCCCCTTTGGGAACGGAGAAAGCCTAGGATCAGCTTCTAACATGATATGAATACTGATGGTACCAAGAGGTTATCGCGTCTGATACTGTGTTGATAAAGGTCCATCTCAAGGATCAATGCAGAGGCACTAACTGGCAGCAAGCAGAATTCAGCTGTTATTTGTTTGCAAAGGGCAATAATGTTGATCCCCATGGTGGTTGAGCATTGTCATTCCCAATGCACGTGCGCACAGTTACAAAGAGGAACTGAACCACTCCAGTCCAGTCCAACAGAGAGGGGACGCACTGACTACTACTTGATCATCCACAGTTGATGTCTCCAAACCCAGTAACCAGACTCAGTCATCGTACTTCATTCAGGCCAGCCTACGTCACGACCTCGAGTCGTCGTTAGGTCGTTAGCTATCATCTTTCCCACGAGGATTCGGGGAGATTGATCGAAAGTTTGCCAAATTTTTCTTCAGCCAGCTCAAATTGGTCACCACACCAAAGTAGAGCGAATAAGGGGGCAAGGAAGTAGTATCAGCGTCAAGATGAAGATCCAAGTACTCTCTCGATCCATGTCTGACCATGTCGCCTCTTCCTCTCGCGGCGCCGCTCCAATCCACAAGAACCTGGACCCTGCGCTCCATCCATTCGCCCAAGCTCGCGAATACACACGGGCTCTAAACGCAGCGAAACTGGAGCGCATGTTCGCCAAACCCTTTGTCGGAGCCCTGGAGAGCGCGGGCGATGGTGTTTATGCGATGTGTAAGGACTACGAACATTTAGGAAGGGTCGCTACGGGTTCGGCTGATGGAATGGTCGAGGTGTGGGATTTGGCGACGAGGGAAAGGGTCGGTGAGAAGGGATGGGAAAATGCTCATAAGGGAATGGTTACTGGTGTGTGTTTTGCCGGTATTGGGGAGGGAAGGGGAGTTGGAATGGGTTGGGATGGAGTGCATAAGAAGGGGAAGAAGCGGAAGAGAGATCAAATTGAGGAACCTACGGTCTCCGACAAGGCTAAGGGGAAGAGGAAAGAGGTGGAGCATAGCGAAGATGAAGATATGGAGGAGGAGGACTTCTATAAAGACCTCACGGAACGAACTAGCTACAGAGGCTCGAATCGCCTTCTCAGCTGTGGAGTTGACAAGACGGTCAAGTTGTGGGACGTCAACGCAGGAGGGGGGAAAGATGCAAAACCTCTCCAAATTTTTCACGGCAAATCAGGCTTTCAGTGCGGCGGTCTCTCCCTGCACTGCCTTTCTACCTACTGATACAAAACGCAGTTCGATAACGCATCATCGGTCGGAATCCGTCTTCGCGACTGCTTCAGACCGTATTCAGATATGGGACGAGACCAAGTCCGTCCCTCTTCCTTTCTGTACATACACTGATGCTTTTTTAAGGTCGGAGTCCATTCAAACTCTTCAATGGTCTACTGCAACAAACTTCACCGCTGGAGATCATAGTGCGGTCCTCTCTTCTCACGCTTTCACCTCATAACCTTGACGGACACAGTCGCATGCGTGACATTCAACCAGTCAGAAACCTCGGTCCTCGCTTGCTCAGGCTCAGATCGTACCGTCATCCTGTACGATCTCCGTTCCTCTCGCGCTTTAGGACGGGTAGCCCTCACAGTGCGCTTCTTCTCCTCCATCTTTGTATCTAGCAGACAAACTCGCTGTCACAGATGCGAGTGAACTCGATGGCTTTCAATCCTATGCAGCCTCCCATAATCTTATTCGGCTCTGAAGACCATCAACTTTACACCTTCGATATGCGGAAACTCACTACCAGCACACATGTCTACAAAGACCACATTGGCGCGTGCGTCTCTTTCGCTCCAGGCGCCTGTTTGCATTTGCTGATGGATTGATATTTGCTTTGTCAAGGGTCATGTCGTGCGATTGGTCGCCCACGGGTCGAGAGTTCGTTAGCGGATCCTACGATAAAACAGTTCGACTGTGGACTGCCGGCTCTGGACGCAGTCGCGACTGCTACCATACAAACCGTATGCAGCGCGTCTACTCTACGCTCTCCACCCTCGACGCTCGTTTCCTGCTCACGGGTTCGGAGGACGGAAATGTGCGGATCTGGAAGTGGCGATCAAGCGAAAAGCTTGGTGTGTTGGATGGGAAGGAGAAAGAGGCGAGGGAGGTTAGGTATGCGCTCAGGAAGAAGTGGAGGCATGTGGGAGAGGTGAAGAGGATCGAGAGGCAGAGGTATCTGCCAAAGAACATCAAGAATCAGCAGAAGTTGAGGACCACGATGTTGGAGAGCCGGAGGAAGAAGGAGGAGAACCGGATTAGACATACGAAGAAGGAGATCGCAGATACCATGAGACCCAAACCGGAGAGGAAGAGGAATATTGAGAGAGTTGATACTTGATTTGATTTAGCGCTACATGCAGTAGTTTAAAAATCTTATAGTACATGCGTTCCTTCATTGACGGTACATTTGACAGTTCCAAGGGTATAATTATTTCTAATTGTTTTGGGATTATATGAGTTGCAAGCTTTGCAGAATGCACGTGAACGACACCCAGGAAATCCGCCAACTCCGCGGGTACTCCCTTTGCCCATCTCAGTCCACCACCAAAACTTCTAACTCACCATGCTCCCCCGTTCCACCTTCGTCCGCGCGCGCACAGTCACTTTCCCCCTACGAGCACACCCCCACTCGAATTTCCAACGCCTCCAACGGCGGCAGCTGTCCGTTTCGGCAAAGGGAGCAGCAAAGTGGGCTGCTATTGGAGTCGCAGGGTTTGTAGGCAGCATTGGTATTGTCGTCGGTGGACTGTTAATATGGGACGCGAGCACTTATCAGAAGGCGTGAGTATTCGATTTGGATGCATAGAAGAAAGGCTAGGTGTTTGAGCAGTTGTTGATAGACTGGTTCTGGATTCGGTCATTGACGTTGCGTAATTGGGTTTGAGTTCGTGAGGAGGAGATGGCAGCTAGCGTTTGCTGGTAACACATGCTTACCTTGTCGATTAGTCTCCTGCTAGTTGCTTTTCTGGTGATATGCGCCATGTATCATGCATTACCCTTACGCTGCCTTGAGGCGGCGCAAGCATGCAGTTGCGCTTTTGCCCTGTTTGACTGTTGGAACTCAAAACACTTGTGACTAATGTTTCCCATGATAGGCACATCGACCGCATCCCCGTTTCCCCACTCGCGCTCCAAATGGAGCGAGGGGGACCCAAGAACCTTCCCATAGCGCAGGTGTACGCTGACGATGAAGTGGACGATGAAATGAAGGAGTTGAGCAAGAAGCCGAGATTGGTTGTCCTGGGTGGAGGATGGGGGGTAAGCTTATGGTTGAGGGAAAGAATGAAGGCTGATGAACAATGAACAGGCAGTCGCAACCCTTAACGGATTGGATACTAATAAGTATCACGTCACTGTTATCGCCCCAGAAAGTAAGCTTCGTTCTCTCTTGTGGCGAGAAGGCAAACTAAATGTGATTCCTTCGTAGATGTTAGTACTTGGCATTTTCTGACGTCTAATTCCTAACAAATATGGTAGTATAACCTCTTTACCCCTCTTCTTCGTATGTCATTGATACAAGCTAAATGCCCTGAATTCGGCTAACCTATATGCCTAGCTTCTGCAACTGTTGGTACCGTGGAGCCTCGTTCGCTCGTTGAACCTTTGAGACGGATCATTGCTCGACTACGAGGGCATTATCTCCAGGCCCGATGTGTGGATATCGACATGGCCAACCGACTTATCGAAGTGGAAACGATGACTGGATCTGCTGTTCGAGGAGAAACACCTGGACAGGTGAGTTGTCTTACACAGGCATGGAGCTATGGCTGATGCTTCCGCAGTATGAACGCTTTTATGTTCCTGTAAGTATACTTCATATACATGATGAGAGATTCTGATCGCCTCGATACAGTACGATAAATGCGTTGTTGCCGTCGGCGCCATTTCGAATACCCACGGAATCCCAGGAGTTGAACATTGCTTTCAGCTGAAGACCATCAAGGATGCGCAGGAAATTCGACGGCGTATTCTGAACAACCTTGAGATGGCAGTGATGCCCAACACAACAACAGAGGAAAGAAAGGTATGCCATTGCATCGCTCGCCTCGACGTGTCCTAATTAATACAACGATAAGAAATTGTTAAGCTTCGTCATTTGTGGTGGAGGTATGCAAACGGCAGTGCCAGTCTCATAGGCTAAAGGTATTTAGGTCCTACCGGTGTCGAGTTCGCGGCCGAGCTCTGTGACTTCATGAATGAGGATGTGATGCGTTTCGTGAGTGATTCTCCTGAAGAATAGCTGAAATTTAATTGCAATGGGTTTAAAAGCTGCCCAAGACAATCCGCAACGACGTAGAGATCACGGTCATCCAGTCCCGCGACCACCTTCTCAACACGTATGCTCAGACAATATCTGATTACGCCGAGAAGCGATTCGACCGCGAACACATCAACACCATCCTTAACTCTCGCGTGAAGGAAATCACGCAAGGGTCAGTCACCTATTCCACTAGGGCATCAGATGGAACGTGGACAGATTCTACTCTGCCTACTGGATTTGTGCTCTGGAGTACTGGTATTGGTGCGACCTCTGCTTATCATGTTGCACATCGCGTTAACGAAAGCGATAGGCATGAACCCAGTGACAAGGCGAATTGCAGATAAACTACCCAACCAAGCCCATCTGCACGCTCTGGAAGTTGACTCCCATCTGCGAGTAAAGGGCGCACCTTTGGGCAGTTTGTACGCTATTGGTGATTGTGCCACCCTCGAAACCAACCTCGTCAGCTATCTCCTGGATCTCGTCAAGCAGTGTGATGTTAATAACGACGGACATATTGATTTTGAGGAATTCGAGAAGATGATGGTCATCGTGAAGCGCAAGTTCCCGACCAGTGCGTCCCCTTTTCTTTCCCTCACCCTCATTGTGGTTTATGTGACTGCACAGGCACTATCCATGTTGAGAAGATCAAAGACGTCTTTGACCAATACGATCAAGACAAGAATGGATCACTGGACATGGACGAAATGACACATCTCTTCCAGGCCGTTTCCGCTGACATGACTTCTTTACCAGCTGTAAGCCACTTTTCCATCCATCGATAAAGTATGCCCTTGTTTCTTATCGTGAATGGTCAGACTGCCCAAGTCGCAAAGTGAGTATCCTTTGCCTGATGTTCGATTCCCATGATAGGCACATCGACCGCATCCCCGTTTCCCCACTCGCGCTCCAAATGGAGCGAGGGGGACCCAAGAACCTTCCCATAGCGCAGGTGTACGCTGACGATGAAGTGGACGATGAAATGAAGGAGTTGAGCAAGAAGCCGAGATTGGTTGTCCTGGGTGGAGGATGGGGGGTAAGCTTATGGTTGAGGGAAAGAATGAAGGCTGATGAACAATGAACAGGCAGTCGCAACCCTTAACGGATTGGATACTAATAAGTATCACGTCACTGTTATCGCCCCAGAAAGTAAGCTTCGTTCTCTCTTGTGGCGAGAAGGCAAACTAAATGTGATTCCTTCGTAGATGTTAGTACTTGGCATTTTCTGACGTCTAATTCCTAACAAATATGGTAGTATAACCTCTTTACCCCTCTTCTTCGTATGTCATTGATACAAGCTAAATGCCCTGAATTCGGCTAACCTATATGCCTAGCTTCTGCAACTGTTGGTACCGTGGAGCCTCGTTCGCTCGTTGAACCTTTGAGACGGATCATTGCTCGACTACGAGGGCATTATCTCCAGGCCCGATGTGTGGATATCGACATGGCCAACCGACTTATCGAAGTGGAAACGATGACTGGATCTGCTGTTCGAGGAGAAACACCTGGACAGGTGAGTTGTCTTACACAGGCATGGAGCTATGGCTGATGCTTCCGCAGTATGAACGCTTTTATGTTCCTGTAAGTATACTTCATATACATGATGAGAGATTCTGATCGCCTCGATACAGTACGATAAATGCGTTGTTGCCGTCGGCGCCATTTCGAATACCCACGGAATCCCAGGAGTTGAACATTGCTTTCAGCTGAAGACCATCAAGGATGCGCAGGAAATTCGACGGCGTATTCTGAACAACCTTGAGATGGCAGTGATGCCCAACACAACAACAGAGGAAAGAAAGGTATGCCATTGCATCGCTCGCCTCGACGTGTCCTAATTAATACAACGATAAGAAATTGTTAAGCTTCGTCATTTGTGGTGGAGGTATGCAAACGGCAGTGTCAGTCTCATAGGCTAAAGGTATTTAGGTCCTACCGGTGTCGAGTTCGCGGCCGAGCTCTGTGACTTCATGAATGAGGATGTGATGCGTTTCGTGAGTGATTCTCCTGAAGAATAGCTGAAATTTAATTGCAATGGGTTTAAAAGCTGCCCAAGACAATCCGCAACGACGTAGAGATCACGGTCATCCAGTCCCGCGACCACCTTCTCAACACATATGCTCAGACAATTTCTGATTACGCTGAGAAGCGATTCGACCGCGAACACATCAACACCATCCTTAACTCTCGCGTGAAGGAAATCACGCAAGGGTCAGTCACCTATTCCACTAGGGCATCAGATGGAACGTGGACAGATTCTACTCTGCCTACTGGATTTGTGCTCTGGAGTACTGGTATTGGTGCGACCTCTGCTTATCATGTTGCACATCGCGTTAACGAAAGCGATAGGCATGAACCCAGTGACAAGGCGAATTGCAGATAAACTACCCAACCAAGCCCATTTGCACGCTCTGGAAGTGGACTCCCATTTGCGAGTAAAAGGCGCACCCTTGGGCAGTTTGTACGCTATTGGTGATTGTGCCACCCTCGAAACCAACCTCGTCAGCTATCTCCTGGATCTCGTCAAGCAGTGTGATGTTAATAACGATGGACACATTGATTTTGAGGAATTCGAGAAGATGATGGTCATCGTGAAGCGCAAGTTCCCGACCAGTGCGTCCCTTTTCTTTCCCCTCGCCCTCATTGTGGTTTATGTGACCGCACAGGCACCATCCATGTTGAGAAGATCAAAGACGTCTTTGACCAATACGATCAAGATAAGAATGGGTCGCTGGACATGGACGAAATGACACATCTCTTCCAGGCCGTTTCCGCTGACATGACTTCTTTACCAGCTGTAAGCCACTTTTCCATCCATCGATAAAGTATGCCCTTGTTTCTTATCGTGAATGGTCAGACTGCCCAAGTCGCAAAGTGAGTATCCTTTACCTGATATTCGTAACCTTTGCTCATTGATCGTTCAGTCAACAAGGCAAGTGGCTGGGTAAAAAACTTTCGAAGCTGGCAAAGAGCTCGAATAAGGAGCTTGCCAAGGAGGTGGACGACGTCGACGATATTGTTTCGGTGCGTTCTCTTCTCCACTGCACACCCAAACTGACCAGATGGCTAAGGATCCATTCGTATACAAACATCTCGGATCACTGGCTTACCTGGGCAACAGTGCTGTCTTCGACTTTGGTGGGAAAGGTATCTTCGACATTTCTTCACCATCCCTGCTCGCATACTGAAGAACATCTGCAGGATTTGCTGGAGGTATCATTGCCATGTATCTTTGGCGTTCCATCTACTGGAGCGAACAAGTCTCGCTGAGGACACGAGCGATGTTGATGGTCGATTGGTATGCATTTCCTTTCG
>MU271300.1:25860-43134 GCA_021432655.1 Atractiella rhizophila
ACTCTTTCCTCTCACAAGCCATAATTATCAACTTATAATAGGTAGTCTTGCTAATCGACTTCCGCTTGAATAAGTGTGACGTGCTTAATGATCTGACGCCTCGACGAAACGGACAATAATCCTGCCTTCGTCGTTCTTTGCTCGTTTCTTATCTTCAAAATAGTCTAGGGGTGTGTAGTTGCGATTTGTGGGGATGGTCGTGTCAAAGAAGTGCAATAAAAGTACATCCGACATCCAGAATGCCGTACATTCTTTGACGTTGAACGTGAACGGAACTTTGACCCGCTGGCTTTATTTGTGTTGAATGTTGAGCAAGTTGAGAGTTGGAGAGAGTGACGCGGGTCGTGCGATGTTGGACGAAGACTTGAAAAGGTGGTACATGACGGATGGGTTTTGTCCTGTACTTATATTCGAGCATTATCCGGGTTTCGAAACAGGTACTTAGTTCCCTTCTGTGCCTCTTGACGAAACCTGTGAACAGTTATGGACGACGACTTTGGAACAAAACTTTTCTACCAATCTGACGATGTTGCTTTAGAGGTGTGTGGGGATGGCGACGCAGGCTTGAAACTGTTCCATATGACACTGCAAAAATGACGGTTGCTCTGAACAAGGATGAATGGATTTCAGAGATCTAAACTCTATGCTGTCGGTCGAACAGCTGCAGGATCGTCCCTTCCGGCATAAAAGGATTCCATGAACGTGGTCGGTTGGGCTGAAAGAGCACGGATAAGTGAAATGCGGCTTCAGAGCAGTAAAGATATTACCAGGTGCCTGCACGCAAACATGTTAAATTTTGTGGAAAATCAAAACACAAGAGGGAAGACGTACCTCCTCAGCCGCGAACCAACGCATAACATGAGTGTCCATCTTCCAAAGGTTTAGAGTCTCCTGAAACTCCTGATGCCCCTTCAAAAGGAGTACATCCACGGCTTCAAGGTCCTTCACCTCCTTGTATTTGTCGAATTCACTCCGAATCTTCGCCCGGATGACGGAGGGAGGAAAAGGGAGCGCATAGAGGGATACAATCTCCGGTGCAGCTGTTAGATATTATCCTGAGCGGCTGTATTCAGGAGATTGGCCCGCATACCTCGGTACCAGTCGCGATAGAGGCCACGAACTCTTGCCCTCGCAACTGGCCAGGAACCTGAGAACCCAATCAATTTTTGCGATAATGTACCATGCAGATGCTTACCTGAGACTTGGGCGGCTCTCGCGAGCCTTGAAGGGATTGCGGAAGAGAGAGCTGACATGGAAGGCAAGTTTCGGCAGAAAAGGTGATGGAAGTTTCGACAGATGTCACGTGTACCCTGAGGGGAAACTTGATGAGTAAGCATTCAAAATCTTCCCCAAAAGACAACGACCATCAGCAGAAGCAGAAACTCGGTTTCAAGGGAATCAGGTCTATCTCAGGACTTTTCCCTTCTCGCGAGGGGATAATTCTCTTTTCCCAGGCTCATAGGGCACGCGAAAGCGCAACCGAAGGCTAAAGAACAGAGTTTTATTCAACTCAGTCCTTTCCATCCCATCCCTCCCTTCCGTCCATCTCTGGTCAGATCGAATCTCAGACGTCGAGGAGACAATCGGAAATCATTGGCTGTGGTGGAATAAGTGGCGATATTCGAAAGGTACGTCTTGTCCTCGCGATTAAGGAGTTGTGTGGTCTGCGGTTCGGTCTGTTCCGGGTGAGCGCGCTGACTTGTCCTTCCCCTTTCTCCCGATCAATTTAGGATCGTCGCCATTTGACCATCAGAATCAGTTTCTCGAGACCTCTCCCACCTGTCGGGATCGAAAACCGTACTCCCATCTCTTGTTACGACCGTTGCACGCCCTTCGGTGGCAACAATCCAACCCATCGCCGAAGGCTAGCTCTTCTTCTCTCCTTTGTAAATCAATTGAATCCACACCACAAATCGCCTATTCGCGCATAACGACCAAACCACACCAAATTCTTTTCCTTTCAGAGGCTTGATATTCGTTTCAATAACACCAAGGCTTATTTCCGCTTGCAACAACACTCATCACGACCTTCTTCACGCTGTTTTATTTCCTCGTTTTTGAATCTTCTAGCTTTCGCTGATCATTTCAGTCCTTTTCCTCAAAACCTGTTCAAACCTTCTATTCTCGAATCTTTGCGAGTCTGTCACATCATATCCCTCTTCGGTTCCGATTCAGTAAAGCGGTCGAAAGCAATAAAAACTTGTCTCCCTTTCATTTTGTCTTTTCTTTCTTTAAGTAAATCTCTTCGTCACAAAAAAGCAGAAAATTAAATCAGTTATTGGTTATAACGGTTCTAGCGCTTTTTTGAGATTTTTGGCTTCGAACTTGGTCTGCTGTTTGGGTTCCCTATAACTTCGCATTATATCGGCTTGTGACGCGTCTCTTCTTATCTCAGGTCTATCGTACGTCCGTTTCCTCTTTGAATTGTGGCAGCTGTTAACATTTCACGACGGAACAGGATTTCTTTATTCGCATAGAATAACTTTCATACCTCCACCTCACACATTTTTTCAAGCCTTCGACCTAACGTCTCAGAAGTACTCGCTTTTGGTAAACGTCATCCCGAATCAATCTGGCGTCGACAATTCCTTCTCGCGATCTCTGAGGCACCTCAACACATTCATCAGGTCCAACCGGACCAATAGGGCGACAGCTCTCCTCGAGACGGAGAAGAAGTCTAGACATCTGTAGCTCTCTGTCCCCATCACACTTTTTATCTTTATAAAAGAGCCCGCTCCATCAGTTATTAATTCAGCGGGACCCTTACCTATTTCTTTCACTCCGATTATTGCCACCATCTCGGTAATCGTCTCAACTTCGCTCGTTGTTCGGAGACACTCACGAAAAGAAGCCCTTCGAACCACGGACCGCTTTTCTGGAGTTGTAGCTTTCGGTAGCCTCGTTTGGAGTCACAGTCAATTGATTTCACCAATTTCAAGATGACGCATCCATACAACAATCCTTCCCCACTCGCGGTCGCCGATATGTTGCCCCCAGGCATATGGTCACCAGCCGTGCCAGGTTCTGGTCAGGCCGACTACTTCTTCTATCACCCTTCGCAACCTTCTGCTTTCGCGCCGCACCGAACTTGGAGCAGGAACGTTTGGTCGCCTCCCACGTCCACGGGTGGTCATCAACCTCCTCCATACGGCTTTTTCAACACGTCCCTTCCCCCTGCCTTTCAGCCGCAACTCCCAACGCAGCAACAAAGGAACGCGATGAAGTGGCAACCGAGTTGGAATACTCCCTCAAATACGAGGAACATTGGGATGCAGACTGCAACTCAGCCACAGCAACAGCAACAGCAGATGTTTGTTCATAATCATGGACAGCCATCTCAAACCCCTTGCTACGCTCCTCTCATGTCTCACAGGATGCCAGCAGCTCGACCGTTCAAGTTCCATCCTCAGTTTCAACAGAACGCCCGAACCTATCAATCACCCCCATTCGGGATGGGACTCGCGGTCGCACCAGCATATGCTGCCGCTGGAGCGATGTTTTACGATCCCCCTGCCAATCCTCCCCCTGGATTCGGATACCCCCACACCAATGGAGCAATGCAACCTCCGCCGCCTTACCGTCCTTTTGAGTATCAACAACGATATTATACCCAGGCACCCGTCGTCGACGATAAAGTTGTGGGAGCATATGCTTTCCAGTTTCACTCTCGGCCTGCCCCTCCCCCAGAAGTTGACAACAGCCCTTGGGATCATGATGTCGAATATTCACAGCCGTTTAGGTTGCAGGAGAATGGACCAATGGGTATCACAGCGCAAAAGAATGCAGGTTTCGGAGTCGTCGGTGATGGAAGAGAGCGGACGACTGTCGGACACCCGGTGCAAGTGGAGGGATTAGGACCATTCCCAGTGGATGAGTACGATTCTGGTAGTTGGGACAGGTACAACAACAATGCTTATGGTATGCTTTGTTCTCTCGCATCCATTCATAGCACACTAATGATTGTATGTGACAGATGAACACGAGAATACCTATGCTAGGTCGAGGAACGCAAGAGCTCCTGCACCGCTGCCTGAACCCTACGTCGAATATCAGCTTGTGCCCACAAACGTCAACCCAGTCCTCCCTCCTCCTCCAATTGAAAATTCGGCCGTTCCTCTGTCGTCCTTTGCAGCAGATTTGATATGGAGCTTCTGTTGTTCGGCATATGAAAAGCGCCACTTTGTTCAAGTTCCCGCGAAAACCACCGTCTATACCCCTTTTGGCGTTATCGGCCAGGAGACTGCTACGAGGAGGAATTCAATGTCGGAATGTGCCAGTGTCCTCACTTCTCCTGCCAGCACTGCTCCTGGAACTCCTGTGGATCAGAACGTCATGATTCCCTCGGGAGATATCAAGGCAAAGACTGAGGACGAGCCGTCGGTTTTCCCAGAAGACTTTGTCTATTCTCCCACGACCGATGTCAAATTTAAGGCGTTCGCCAAAAAGATCCTTACCCAGACTCTGCTTACACCCACGGTTTTACTCCTCGCCTTGTCCTACGTCGAGAGGGTCACCACGAGCCAGAATTATCCGAAAGAACTGGAGTCTCCATACAGACTCCTCGTTGTCGCTCTCATGACCGCCAACAAAATCCTCGACGACAATAGTTATAGATCGGAGACATTCGCGATGATTTCGACTTTTACGCTGTCGAAGTTGGACTCTTGGGAAGCGAGCTTCCTAAAAGTTCTCGACTTTAAATTGAACTTGGACAGGTCAGAATGGGCATGTTGGGTGAACCAGGTGATCGACAAGAAAAGGCAGTCGTGTGAGAAGGACACAAGAGGAGACGAGTTGTTGGCCGAGGCGTTGGAAGCTGCCGAGAAAGACGCGTCGACGAAGAAAGCAAAGAAGGAGCACCCATTCGTAGGACAGCTTCTGTTCCCAATCTTCGATAACCCAGTTGAGGGCGAAGATCTTGATGACGAGGAAGGGCCTATCAAGTCGCCTCACAGACTGAAGAAGCGAACGACGTCGGACACCAAGCATACCCTTTCGAGATTCGGTGAAGACTTAACAAACCATATTCCCAGATTGTACGTCGATAACTACCTCTTTACGCACTCAGCTGACTCCTGCTGTAACAGCGTCTGATTCATTTGCGCCGTCAATGTAGCATTAGTATCCCCAGCATTTTTCAGTTCATGTCTCTAGTGCCCGTTTGGTTCCATCCAGGAAAACAAGAAAAACGTGGAGAAAAAAAGGATAAACGAAGGGTTTCAAACACTATTACCTGTTAATTGCCTCTTGTCTATGAGATTGTGGCTATTGATTGCTTCGTTCCCGAATCACGTGTTCACTTATCTAGTTCTTACGTCCCCACGTTCTTTCTTACACTCTTTGGCTGGTTACCACAGTATCGTTTTCAGACTCATGCCTGCTGCATCGTAGTTTACTTCACTTTCCCATTCCATGGACGCCAACCTTTCGAGTGGGTTTCTGAAGTAGCATCTGTCTTTCGCAAGAGCTGCTCGTTTTGAGCTCTACGTTATGTTCTGGTATGTTTCCTGTGCAATTGTGAATTATGAACGGTGCCTGCACAGAACCTGCTGAGGCTATACCTCGATGCTCCCTACTGTATTGTAACTGCCCCACTGTCCTTCACAGGAACTGGAGGCGACCGGATCAAACAAAATTCAAACAGTTGAGCTCCTTCAGTGGAAAAATAAATATTAAATCAGGATCAATCACAACCGCACCTCCCTTATCCTTCCACTAGCTTCCACGGGTGTGTTTTGAAAGAATTGACGAGGCTGCATTGAGTTCGCAGATCGGAAGCCTGAACCGAACTTTCCCACTCTGGTGCCAGGATTTTGGTAGAAAGCAACGCGGGCGAAGTTGGCTGCAAAACAAAAGTGCTCTGTCTTTTCTCTCTTTCCGACTCCTCAAGCACTTACCAGAGATTAGGGCTGGAGAATGTATTATCGACCCTATTCCCATAACCATCATCACTGGAGCTCACTCCCACGAGCTTTAGAAGATCTACCCTCCAGTCCCCAGCCTTCAAATGATAACAGCTCTTCAAGTTCTTATCCCACGACGTCGGCTTCCTATCCAATCAATCATGTGCATCCTTCCATATCCCAACTTGAGGCCGTCTTCCTACAAAGCATCGGACTGCCGCCATCGCCATCCTCTGTCACACCGCCCCGAGCGAACACACCACGTCTTCGTGAAGCCCTCGAAGTGTGTGATCAATGTATCGATGACGCCGCTGAATGCATCTGGTCGGGCTCAAATGAACCAAAAGTCGTTGCATGTCAACGCTGTTTACGACTGAAACAGAGATGCACTTCTGAGTATTATTTATTGCTTGCCAATACAAGGAATGAACGGCAGACCAATAAATTGTTCGTCCCCACACGATCCTTTGATCTACCTCCAGCCATCGAATTTTAATGATTTGCAGGTCTTTAGAAGAAGAAATCCAGCAAATTCTGGCTTCTGTCCAAGATTCGAGCTTTCAGGCTCAGGGTCCCCCATTGAAGAAAAGATTTCGCTCGTTGTACCGTCAAGCTGAAGATTCGAACTTGCGACCTAGCAGTTCCTCAAATCGGCTGAAGGATGTTGAGCTAGCCAAGAGCTTGAGCTTTGAGCTTGTCAATGAGAGGTATGCAGCACTTAACAAACTTCCTCTTTGACAGAAGCCGCAGTTTGACACGACAGCCCGAATTGTAGGTGCAGTTAACTCTTAACCAATACTAACAAAACTGCAGTATGTTTCTGCCTTTATATGAGGACCTACCCAAAGCGTTCTGGGACAGTGGTCTCAATCCCAAGAAGATGGGAAAGCATGCGTCCGTCTCCTTCCTTTCATTCCACCTTTTGACTTTTTTTCTCTAGCGACGTAATTATCGCGACTTTATGTGCCCGAGGTGAGTTCAAGTACAAGGTACAAGTGTCTGTGCTAAAACCATACCAGGTTCCATGTCTTCTACCCATTCTTCAATTATGCCACAAGGGTCGCCTTCCTTAGCAACTCTAAAGCTGGAAGGAGACTTACGACAATATGGGGAAATACGACAATCGAAGGTGGAAGCCCTAGTCAACTACACATTAGAGCTAGTGGAAAGTTCCGGCCTTTTACGGGAGAGTAGTCTTGAGGGCCTCATTGCCATTGGTCGGTGCCGGTAGGATTCAGAGTCGCGCAGTTTTGATGTTTTGGTCCACAGAAAATCTAATCCAACTCCTTGTTTGTGAGTTCTCAATAAGCCGTGGCTGTCGATTTCTTGACGATCTCAATTGTAGGGTGCATGGGACGATATGAACAGATTGCTCTCCGCTTGCTCATTTTCCACGTTCAGCAGTACCGTGAGCTCGTGGAACAGGACCGGATTTCGAGTCGCTTGAAAGAGCTATTTTGTCAAGATATTTTTGTGTGTTTGCTAATTTCCCTTAGCCCAGCCTAAAATAATCACTCGTGGTGCAGATCCGTGACTCTCAAATTGCAGGGAGGATGCGCCGCGCTCCATTGCTGTCAGCACATTTCCTCGTATCCTGATATGAGCTTGAAGGGTGACGCAGAAAGGATGAAGACATTCAATGGATGATGGGAGGAACACGTTTTCAGCTCGAAACCTTCACCACTAGGTAAAACACTGTCCTCCTGTCTAGGATTATTTGTAACAGTGTTCGATCCAGTGCCTTCATTCAGACCTTAGATCCCGCAAGTTTTCATCATCACATTCTCCAATGTAACCACGCTGCGTTGGACCGAGAACTTCTCACTTTGAGTGCGTTTTCGAACGTTACATGAAACTCTCCGCTCATGACAAATAGGTTCAAGGTTAGCGAACTCGGATTCGGCAACCGCAGAAGGGATTCTCGAAGATATGTTCTCTCGCTGGTCCCGATTCGATGTTTGGTTGGAGTTACATTATGCACAAGCTGGTAGAAAGATCGGCCCTGAAAATGTACCTGAAGGCATGTGGGATGGGTGAGAGATTCCGTCCACTCCCCTCATGTTCATGAGCTTATGAGGTCCTTTTAGTTTGCGACCACTGCATACTTTTGCGTTCCAAAGTCGCATGCTTTTTGAATACTTCTCTGACGTCGATTGGGCACAATCGAAGTTCAACTCATTCCCATTGATCATGAGATGGTCGAAAACGAAGAAACTCGTTGCTCAACTGATTCACAGCCTTGCTGCCAAACTACGAATGCATCTAGACGTGATATTCTCTTGATTCTTCTTGCAAAGACACACTGAGCGACGTTTAGAATGCTGGCCCGGTCGGAACTCCAGCAAGTAATGCACGCGTGACAGCGTGTTGGACCCTCACACGCTTACCAGGAGGAACGTCCTATATTGCGCGGTATATTCTCCAGTTTGTCTACTTCGCGAGACCCTGTCTTATGTCCAATGGCAGCTATCTCGACGACGAAGACGATGGTTTCAGTCGTACACAGAAGCTGGAAGATATCGGATGGATCCTGGAATGTGTGATCTGTTTATCCAACGTATGAGCCGCTGAACTGATGGACATTCTGTTAGCAATGCGACCTACAGGTTTTTTAAACGCTAGATATGGAGAATGGTCCACCGTGCTGGAGGAATCTCTGACGAGAGCGCTCACTTTGGCTCCCGAGAGCTCGTTATCAGAAAGGAAGAATGACAGGGAAAGAGAAATCGTTCCTATGCATAAAAAAAGAAAACACCATGAAGGTGAAGGGTGCGAGACACAGTAAAGTATGACCAAGCTAGACCTGTTGCTTAAGAGGCTCTCGATGAAGCAACATATAGACCTTGTAATATCATTTCAGACCACCGAATTCTCATAGTTACTCGTGTGACTAAACAACAGCATCACAAGACGCGGTCGTCGAATTTCGAAGAAACACAACGTTGGAAGGGACAGCAAGCAACCTGCACGTGCCGCCGCAGCATACGCGACGTGTTTTGTCACGTTACTCGATAATCCAAGGATTCATTAGAGTCAAAGGCAGCCATAAATATTTCGCAACTCCTCTTCTTCGAATTTTCAGCTTCAAGCAACCCTGAACAATGCCACCACGTCGAGCAGCAGCAGCTAGAGCGAACGGAGGAGGAAACAAGAGCGAGACTTTCCAGGGGATTGAGGATCGTGGTCTCTGGGACGTTCAAGTCGATGTTTGTTACCTCTCTTTACTCTGGATTGCATGCTGACAGCCATTTTGTTAAAGTAATCAAACAGCTATCTCAGCTCTTATTACCCAACACGGTGGAACGGTTCTCAAGACCGTTTCTTCGAAGGCGGACGACCCAACACATCTCGTAACAACTTCCGCGGAGTACTCAGGCAGCTATCTCGACGACGAAGACGATGGTTTCAGTCGTACACAGAAGCTGGAAGATATCGGATGGATCCTGGAATGTGTGATCTGTTTATCCAATGTATGGGCCGCTGAACTGATGGACAATCTGTTAGCGATGCGACCTACAGGTTTTTTAAACGCTAGATATGGGGAATGGTCCACCGTGCTGGAGGAATCTCTGACGAAAGCGCTCACTTTGGCTCCCGAGAGCTCGTTATCAGAAAGGAAGAATGACAGGGAAAGAGAAATCGTTCCTATGCAGAAGAAAAGAAAACATCATGAAGGTGAAGGGTGTGAGACACAGTAAAGTGTGACCAAGCTAGACTGACTGCTTAAGAGGCTCTCGATGAAGCAACATAGAGGCCTTGTAATATCATTTCAGACCACAGAATCCTCATTGTTACTCCTGTGATTAAACAACAGCATCACAAGGCGCAGTCATCGATATTCGAATTTCGAAGAAACACAAACGTTGGAAGGGACCCTAGAACTGCACGTGCCGCCGCAGCATACGCGACGTGTTTTGTCACGTTACTCGATAATCCAAGGATTCATTAGAGTCAAAGGCGGCCATAAATATTTCGCAACTCCTCTTCTTCGAATTTTCAGCTTCAAGCAACCCTGAACAATGCCACCACGTCGAGCAGCAGCAGCTAGAGCGAACGGGGGAGGAAACAAGAGCGAGACTTTCCAGGGGATTGAGGATCGTGGTCTCTGGGACGTTCAAGTCGATGTTTGTTACCTCTCTTTACTCTGGATTGCATGCTGACAGCCATTTTGTTAAAGTAATCAAACAGCTATCTCAGCTCTTATTACCCAACACGGTGGAACGGTTCTCAAGACCGTTTCTTCGAAGGCGGACGACCCAACACATCTCGTAACAACTTCCGCGGAGTACTCTGCCCCTAAAACGGCGAAGACAAAAGATGTCATTGCACTCAAAGAAGCAGGAAAGGACGTGAAGATTGTCAGTCTCGAATGGCTGAATAAGTGCGTTGCAGAGGAGAAGAAGGTGGACGAAGCGGAATTTGAGGTGAAACAAGAAGGAGAGGAGGATGAAATGCAGGTTGATGCTGAGGAGAAACCAAAAAGCAAGCAAGCTGCGAATGGAAAAGGAAAGGGGAAGAAGCGTGCAAGATCTCCTTCGCCTGTCGAAGACGAAGAAGAAGAAGAAGAGGAGGAGGAGGAGGAGAAACCTGCCAAACCTGGTACGCTTTTTTATGTGGTTAAACATTTCTTATTTATTGGTCGGCGGTATATGGGCTAAAGAACCTAAGATGGTTACGAGAGTGACGAAAAATAATGTCGCTGTGGACGAGATGTTCAGTCAAAAGAGCACGTTTCACGTTCATGTTGATCCCGCGACGGGTGTACCTTGGGATGCGAATCTGAACCAAACAAATGCTGGGAAGAACAATAACAAGGTGCCCTACTTCTTTCACTAGGTTGCACTGCTAACTCCTCCAGGCAGTTTTACAAGATCCAAGTTCTCAAATCCGATACTGGTAACAAGTTCACTTGCTTTACTCGATGGGGTCGTGTTGGTGAGGTACTTGGTATCCTTTTCACTTCTTTAACCGCAACTGATAAAATGGATCAGAATGGACAAAATAAGGATTTAGGCGGAGGGACGGAACAAGGAGCGATCGCTGAGTTCCAGAAGAAGTTCAAGGACAAGGCGAAGATTCCTTGGGAGCAACGTTCTTCTTCGGCCCCAAAAGCTGGTGTGGTTTCTCTCCGATTTCGCCGCTGAATGCCATGTTGATGAATGTAGGTGCATACACTTTTATTGAGATGGCGTACGATGCCGAGGAAGAGGAGGCAGAAGAAGAAAGACCGGCAAAAAAACAGGACACTAAGGAAAGGAAGGATACTGTCTCGACCCTCGATAAGAGGGTGCAGGAATTGACTAAGTTAATTTTCAATACCGATACCATGTTTGTCCCTTTTTTCTAGGTGACTTTATTTCTAATCATGTCTAAAGGAATCAAGTCATGAAGGAGCTCAATTACGATGGTGGGCTTTCCATCCTGCCCCCCTGTTGGTACAACGGTTGAGGATGTGAACAGCTAACAAACTCCCTCTTGGCAAATTGTCGAAGAATACCATTTCCAAAGGCTACGAAGTCCTCCGTCGCATCGCCGATATCCTCGCCACAGAAATAGATGATAGGGAAGAAGGCTGGGCATCCGAAGTGTCAACATTGACGGACAACTATTATACCTACATCCCGCACGCCTTTGGGAGGAACATTGGCCCGAGAATCAATCATTCAAAGATTTTGAAAGATGAAATGGATCTTTTGGACAATTTGAGCGAGATGAAGATCGCAGAGAAGCTCATGAAGGAGTGCGCTTCTCCCTTTGCAGGCTAATGAAACGGTTTTGACCTTAGTTCATGCAGGGTCGAACCCGTTGACGAACATCCCCTCGACTCGCAGTTCAAGACGCTCAATTTGGAGTGAACCTCCGGGACTTCTAAGAGTTGCTCGTTAGAGATCAATAATTACTTCTCTTTTACAGTAACCCGTTCCCTGAGTAACTAAATGAATCCAGTATAACAGCTGCCGTCTCCTTATGCTTGCTTAGGGCTATTTCAGCTATTCTAGGAGTCAACCGGTTGAGGACGGTGATAGTGACTGCAGGCTCCTAAGTAGTTAGACCGTTGAATAATATTTGCAAAGCAAGGCTTTAAGAGAGTATAGTACAGCGGGGAGATGCTAGATTGGTACCCTCGAGGTTTCTTTGCTAGCCGCTAATAGACCTGAGTTCTAACAGTTGTTAGGAAGCTCCGCTATTTTGTTACGGATTGCTGGTGTCGAGAAGAAGCGGTAGGTGCGGGAAAGAGGGGTAAGCAATAGCTGACGCTGCGAAGTCCTTCTTTATATCCTCGCCAGGATGTTGTCCTACTTCCACAGTTGAAGTATTTTCCTGTTGGGAAGCTGGAACAGTTAATAAGCTTCTGCAAGTTCCTCTTCTTGGAAGCCGGTCAGCGCATGCTAAGTTTCTGCAGATAGAGGATGCCTCGTCTTCATAAGCCGTGTTCTCTCCCTCAACAACCGATATCACGTAAGCAATTTCGTGACCTCCCCTATACACCTTCCCAGCGGATAGAACCAAGCATGTCTAGTGCTTAGAGAAATTTATAAAAAGCGAGCGTTTCCGTGCAGAGCTCTTCTGAACGGTCTAAACACCTGCTTTAGCTTGTGAAGCTGCAGCTTTAGTAAATGTCCGGGCCTTCTTTGGTCGACCGCCGACTGCGGAACAGGGCTGCTCTTCCTGAAGGACTGCAAGGGCTGCTGCTATGCGTATGAGGTGAGAAACGTCGGGGATAGCTAAGTAGCCTTAGTGGAGAGTGGAAAGGACTTTTCAAGCGTAGCCGTCGTTAGAGGGACTTCTTTTATCTCCTCCTAAACTTCCCTCCTTCCTCCTAGCTCCTTAATTGCTTATTCGCAAAGGAGAACGAGTTGCCACTGAATAAAGCATAACCTTACCTACCCTTTGTAGAAGCCTAAGGATGGTGGCAGCTCCTGCGACAGTTCTAGCGATGTCGATAGGTGGTTCTGAATCCTGTAAATCGGCGGGCAAGCTGTCACCTTGTTTAAGTTAATGCAGAGACCTGCGGAAAGTTAGTGCTGGAGCGAGTTATGCAACAGCTATCCACATGGCTTACAGTTAAGGAGCTGGTAGTGGCGTAACCGGGAGTTGGCGAGGTAGGAGAGGCCGGTAGTGAGCGAAAGCTGAAGACCAGAGAGCTGAAGCAACCGGGGGAGGGCGAGAGAGCTAGTTTCTTGGTCATAGAGTAATGGCGATAGCTAGTACCGTGGTTGACCACGAAACGCTGACGGGATGGTTCTACGCTGCTTCTTAGCCGACAGGTCTACCAGTTCAATTAGCAAGTTCTTGCTCCTTTTGGGTCAGCTTATGAGTGCCTGTTGCCTGAGGTCAAAGATCCTGACATGAAGGTTTGGTGCAACGCGGCAAATCCTTAAGTCGTGGAGTTCTGCTGGGGAATGGTAGGTGTCTGGTTGCCTGCTTAGCTTGCCAAGGTAGTCTGTAAGCAACCTTAGGAACGTGCCAAGACGAGGGGTCCTTTAGTCCTGTTCACCCTACTTAAACAACCTCTGCGGAACAACCGGCATGCTCGATTGTTCTGAGCTTGCAAACCTGTAAGCGGAAAGAAGGAGTTGAAGCCAGTCCTGGGACAGGAGGGGAGACTAGCTGGGGTAGGTTAGAGAGGACCGAGGTGGCTTGTTACAGAGTGCTTCAGTTCGTTCTAGTTATAGCTGCTTCGCTTATGCAGGTGCTAGAGTGTCTGCAAGCCCGAGCTCGAAGGGTTGCGCGAAAACTATAAGCTCTTGCTGCTCGGGTCCTAGCTCTGCTTGAGATGCGACTGGTTCCTAAGTAGTAACCTCTGAATCACGACGCTACCTTGCTGTCCGCACGTTTGTTCAACGTCGGATCTACCCTACCTGGCAAGTTCTAGTTTCCTTACCGCCTATTGCCTTGAATGGTCGACCTCTGTTGTGTGCCAATACACAATTCCTGCGAATAGTTACCTCTTTTCGACTTTAACAAGTCTTGTTTTGTAAGATAATGCTTAGGCCTTGAGACCATAAGCTGTGTTGCTGACGTTCGAGTTCTAGCTTACCGGGTCCCTAAAGCAGGCGGAGGTTAGCAACCTGGAGTTGGTGGAGCGCAAACCTGAGGAGGAGGTTAAGGTGCTGATGGATGAGGAGGAGGTGGTGTAGGCTGAGGCTCTCGTGGGGGATCGCGAGGAGGGCAAGGCGGGTCAGCAGGTGCTGGTCAAGGAAGCTGAGCTCAAGATGCTTGAGCTGGAGGAGGTGGGGGAGGAGCAGGAAGAGGGCGAGGGGCAGGAGTCTGCAGCGCTGTTGGTGCTCGATGAGCGGTCCTCCATGGACTGTTGGTGGTCGCGGGACTTGGAGACGCTTATGAGGAAATGCTAGTCCTGCAAGGCGGTCACGTGGAGCTGTAGATCTGTTAAGGTCTTAGATTTTCTACAGTTGCTGTAGACCTAAGTTACATATTTTAACACGCATAAAGTGGAAAGCAGCACGAAAACTCCATATCTAAGGGCATTCGACATATGCTCGCAAAGTATATGATCTAGCCCAAAAGGGAGAGATCGTGAATAAGGAACGAAAGATTATACAACAGAATGAGAAGGAGACAAGAGAAACCAGAGACGCACGGGGCCAACACATAGACAAACTAAGATAAAGAAAATAGAAAGGTACTCGGACTCTACCGAGTCCAACTCTTCCCCTACTACACCTATGCTACTGAGGAGGCAATCTCAGTACCAAGGGCAGATGACGAAGCTGTGGTGAAACCCCTTAAGGGACAGGAAGGTTGTGGAGAAGAGAGGGGTAGTAAGAGGGGGAGTAACGTTGTAAGTCCAGTGCGTAATCCACTAGGACATTACTAACAATCATAGAGAGGAATGAGGGGATAAGGCAGAGAATACTAACAATGAAACGAGAGAACGTATAAGCTACTAACAAATACCATAGTAACCATAAAGTACAAATATATTCCGGAGAGCATGTCGATACATTTAAGTCTGAACAAGGGTCAGAGTTGGAGCGTAAGGCGGAGAGCGTAAAGATTGGAATTGGAAAGGCATATGCGGCATAAGTGTCCGTCTAAACTAGTGCACTGCGAAAACTCTCCTCAACTTATTTTCACGGAACTTTTCTGGTCTTTTCGTCCTTCTTCATACCGATTATGGTGGCACGCTCCTCGGGAAAGCTAGGTACCGTTTTTGGGTGTCCATGCATAGATAAAGAGTGTAAAACAAGGCGGAAAGCTCAAATAAAACAAGAGCGCACAAGGTCGGGTCTTGAAGTACGACCGGTAGTTGGTCTGGGAGATTGCGTTGTCTCACGTTTTTGAATTTTGACGACAGACACGGTTATTTTCAAATCTTCCAGAGATCGATATTTCTTTGTCGATACTCATGCCCAAAGGAACGATTATTGTATGACGTAACAGCGAAGAGCTTTCTAGGAAATTGACTCGCTGACAGATAAGCGGGATCAAGGAGCAGCTCGCGCAGTAGTCTCCAGCTTAGATGCTCAGCGAGATGACCTTTCTTGTGACAAAGCGAGAATGACGTCGCTGGTAGTAACTGTTCCGTGACCTCGAGTTCAAATAACCTCCCTGCATACGCTTAGAATTCGGCTGTCTTAAGTACACAGAAAGGGAGTTCAACGACGTCTATGTCGGGCTCTTCCGATATCACAATCTCATAAACTTCCGTCTCCTTATGTTCAAGCACGAGGAAAATACTTTATGTGGGTTCCTCTCCTACAGTGACTATTCACAACCTTATCCATAGACTCCCGTAACCGACATAAAATGTAAGCAGAGTGAAAAAGAGGTGAACTCCACATAGTCTGAGAGCTTGGCGATGAGTTACTGATGGCTTTTTATGCGATAGCTAGTTACCCACACAAGAGAAGGACAGTGTAAAAGGGTAACCACTAAGAGCGGTAGTGTAGAAGTCTACCTTCGATAAGATAATGTTGCTACCTGAGGAAATAACTGAGGGAAGACGCTAGGCTTTCTCAGACGCTGTAGGTCGACGGGGCGGAGTGTGTTGCTTTCCACAACCTTCTTTGGCTTCTCGACCTCGGCGCCTGTTCGTTCGACCCTTTCCGTTATAACCCACTCTCTCTTGCATCGCACTGCGGTCTCCTCCTCTCCGTCGCCATACAGTCGCAGTCGGGGCTCTATTCGCTTCTTCTCCTATCCATGCAGTCAGTCTCGGGTCTCCAGTCGCTGTTGCTCCTCCTTCTCCTTTCCCACTCGTCTGTTGGGAGGGGACTCTCCAAGCAAAGTTTTAGTGGACTCCACAGCCTCCTACTTCTTACTCTGGCTATGATGGCATTGAAACTACACAGCAAACGGGAACATTTACATTACACAACAAGAAAAAATTCAGTTAACTAGTCAAGTCGTACACTCAGCTGCCGTGTCTTTTCCGTAACAAGAGTTGCTACTCTACATACTTATGTAGTCCATTAGCTTTACCAGCTTCTTTGTTCTTGAGGTTTTGGTTAGGCACTTGTGAGTCATTATCGAACTTTTTAGCGTCTGCTCGTTCATAGAGTTGAAGTTGGACAACGATGTACTCGTAAAGGCTCACCTCCTCTCCTTTCTTGCGTGACTAGGCAAGCTATCTGCTACTTGAGCAGTATGTCATCCGATGAGACACGGAAGTACAGGAAGCCGAAACTCAAGTTGCGTCCGTAGAGTTATGGACGTACCAAACGCTTTGTAATCAGAGACTTAGAGCTCTGCTACCACTTTTGTACGGAAGTTCAAGCCCTGAGTCGTGGAAGCGCAGAAGGGTAAACGAGCCGACCCACAACGGGTGAGGGGTTCACCTGTTTTTTGGCCGAAAGAACGTGCTAAGTCGACGGAGCATAAGGCGGACTACGGAGTGCATCTTACCAAGGCCGGGTTCAACCCGAAGCGTCTCATCGTCTTACGGAAACGGCGGACTCTATGACCCCATTGTCATAGGTCGTCTAAACCTTCGCTTGCTTCGCTCCATCTGAGGGAACGGTTTGTACATAGGGCTGTGACCACGGAGTCCTCCTCGCTAGGCGTCTGGAACTCTTTCCTATGGACATTATGAGAGGACTTATATGTAGTCTTCATTCCCTTGCTCTCTGTTGTGTGGTTGTTTCAACCAGCTGGACGATGGCACGGTATTCTCGGAAGAGAAAGGAAACAGGACAAGTACGTAGGGTCGGAAGAGTTTAGATCGGACGAGCGGAAAGGCTCGTTTAAACATGCGTAACACATAGAACTCGGGCATCACTACGCAGCGGGATTAAGAATACAGTCATCTCACTCATTTCCCCCACAACACGTTGCCTGGGCGATCATAAACAGTTGTTGCAGACGTCAAAGCACATGAGGAGCGATCTTCGCAGCTGCCCCAAGTACA
>MU271300.1:47650-82867 GCA_021432655.1 Atractiella rhizophila
GGAAGGCGCTCTAGGACTGTTGCTTACTTGGGCTATCTCTGAGTCCCTGTGTCAGCTCATCAAGATATCTGTCGGACGACCACGTCCGGATCTTATCGATCGGTACTCCTTCCCAGTGTTAGGCCTACGTTCTTGCTGATGTTTGCGATAGCTGTCAGCCTGCCACGGGATCTATGAATGCGGCCGTCTACGGTCTCGTTACCGATGCAATCTGCACACGCACCGATTTGCTAAAGGACGGGTTCAGGAGTTTCCCATCCGGTACATACGATCCATCTCCTTCGGTTTCCATGAGCCCTACGCTAACTCATTTCTTGCGCGTTGTCGTTGTGTAGGACATAGTACTGGCGCTTTTTGTGGGTTCGGATACCTCTCGTTATACCTTGCTGGCAAATTCCACCTTTTCGACAAGAAAGGACACACCCTCAAAGCTTGGATCGCAGTCTTTCCTCTCTTCGGTGCGACCTATGTGGCCATTACGAGGACTGAAGACTATAGGTTCGTATTTCCTCTCCATAAAGGCGAGGCGCTCAAAGTTCAAGGAAAAAGGCATCACGCCACGGACGTCATCGCTGGCGCTGTGCTTGGACTTGTTGTGGCATTCTTCTGCTATCATCTCTATTATCCAAGTTTGAACGAGAAAACCTGTCATCTCCCCTATTCTCCTAGGCATACACGGCATTCCCAAGGAAGGAATAGCATAGGAGAGGAAGAGGCTAGGCTGGGAGGGTTGTCTGACTACGAGTTCGATAATAGCAACCAATGTACGTTTCTCGTAGCAACTTCTTTTTATGTGTTTCCCTTATAAACAGTACAAATGCTAACGAGGGGTCAGACGGTGTGCCGCTGGGAACACAACCACGCCCTAGTTCTAGCCTTTAATGCACCGCTTTCGTTGGAGGGCAAACATAGGTCGTGGTAGGACGAGAACTGTTTTTTGGCGATGGATTCCATATGGCCCTGGCCTTCGACGTTCTTTTCGGATCTTTATTTTTCTTCATTGTCAGTGGTCACATTCTCTTCGAAACCTCATGGACGGTCCTATTTAAACATTATTGGACGATACCTCTCTCTCTCGTTATACGGAGAAATACTACCTTCAAAACTACAAGTTAAACGCATCTGCCGCAACAGCCAAGCGAACATGAGTATCTTGACTTCAGCAGCTTTAATTCCATTTTCATGTGCACAAATTGATTCAAAATTGATACAGGCGTCGACCTGCATTCATCTCCTGGAATAGGTAACTTGAAGCATACACTGTCTTCCGCATTCCTCGGTCAAATGAGGGTACAACGTTGTTATTTAATTCCTTCGTATGAGTTACAAATCGGAAACAAGAATTTTACACTTCGACCGTCTATCTTTGCTTGCCGGAGTAGTGCAAAATTTTAAGCGCTGAGCTTCTGCCTGAGAATTCCTTTCAAAGTCTCAGCGTCCTCAGCGAATTTCTTAATACCCTCATGGAGCTTGTCAAACGCCATTTGATCCTCCTGTATATACCGGTCAGCAAGGAGGAGACTTGTCAGTGGAATCGACGCACAAGAAGAGCCCAGCGGAAGTCAGACTCCTTATCGATGAAAGAAACCTTGGGGTGAGATTCGGCTTTGGTCGCTAGGAGTACAGGAAATGAGGCGTCAGTGGATGACGGTGAAAGGTGAAGGATGTCACGCACCCGCTTCGGCAGAAAGCTTGACTTCGAGCTTCTCAGTTGACTTATGGAGTTCTTCGAGAAGGTTAGGTGAAATAGTAAGGAAATCGCAACCCGTCAATTCCTTAATCTCGCCAGTGTTCCTGAAAGAGGCGCCCATGACTGACAAACACGCGTTGTAAGAAAGAGTATGCACTGAAGCCTGAAGGTGACCTACCAATGGTCTTGTATCCGTGCTGCTTATAATAGCTTTTGGCACGTCAGCGTCTTAAATGGAGGCCGCGGATGAAATCGTACTTGTAAATCCTTTGGACACTCTTGACTCCAGGATCGTTGGCGCCATCGTAATTTGCCTCCGGCTTGTTCTTCTTGTGCCAGTCAAGAATTCTCCCTGGCGTAACAATGAGTGCTCGCTTTAAGTGACGCTTGTGCGCAAACGCACCGACAAAGGGAGAGATGAGAGTAACGCCAGCTTCAGCACAGGCGACAGCCTGAGGGAAGCCGAAGAGCAGTGTCAAATTGCAATGGATCTGGTAGTCCCTCTCGAGGATCCTAGCCGCCTGAATGCCTTCGAAAGTAGACGCAATCTTGATCAAGATTCTGTCTTTTTCGATACCGACAGATTTATAGAGCTCAATCAAGTGGCGAGCCTAAACCTCTCCTTAGCAAAATGTACAGTACTTAGTAAGAAAAGGACCTTTTCAACGTTGGCCTTCGTGTCGAAGGAGAAGCGAGCATCGACCTCGGTGGAAACGCGGCCGGGAACGATTTGAAGGATCTCCTTGCCAAATTCCACAAGCTGTTCTCAACTCAGTTCAGCACGGAGCGATTCGCCGTGAAGTAGCGAGAGAGACTGACGAGACGATCGAGAGTGTTATCGACCTGAGAATCAATATCTCTACACCCACATCCCATTATCACCTCATAACAACCACAGCGAAAAAAGCACTCACCCTCCCTTCTCCTTTCCGTACTTAACGGCAACATCGATCAGCCTAGCATATTGGGGCTTCTTCACTGCTTGAAGGATCAGGGACTGAAAACAACATAAGGTCAGTTTTATTGGGTCAAGAACTCAGTAGGAGGTCGCACGGGGTTGGTAGTAGCGTCCTGAGGCTTGTAGGACGCGATACCTTCAAAGATCGGGATCAGCGCTGTCTGATCGGGAAGTCATTAGGACTCACTCTCAAAATCCCCAGTGTCAGAGACGACGGTAGTGTACTGCTTCAGTTGATCGAGAGCGCTGGTCATTTTGGATGAAATTTTATGGGTGGCGACTGGTTGCAGAAAGTGAGGTGGTTGTTGAGGTAATGCTGCCTTTTTGTGGTCAAATTACCCGGAGTTCGGTCACGTTCTTCAACCCTACTCGTGAAGGGAACTTGCTTTCATGATAAGATGGCAGAGCGAAGGCCGTGGACAACATAGAAGAAGATACAATGCAAAATCAAAGAAGGTGCAGCAGCAGTATAAATGCACGGAATAGCGGGAAACCAGCAAACGGGACGATCTGATGCTAGCGCGACCTTGAACACATCAATTTTTCCATCTTAAAATCCCCAGCAATGCCATCAATACCCTTGATAAGAAGAAGATGAGGATCACTTACATGCTAACTTTCCTGTCTTTGCCCCCACTTGCGACTTTATCAGCGATGAAATCCACGCAATAGACCTCATCAGTATGTCCCGGAAGGTCCATTTTAATCTTAAATGTCTTGAGGTCCCAGAGCTATGAATCGCGGTGATTAGCAGGTCAAAGGACTAGAAGGAATAACAAGACATACCTTCAGAGTGGAATCCTTGCTAGCACTGATGAGCATTCGAGAGTCCGCTGACCAGGCCAATCTATAAACTGCGGCAACATGCCCTCTGAGCGTAGCAACGAACCTATCACCAACGTTACATCAGTGCATATTCGCAACCTTCCGAGGAGCAACGCACTTCCCAGTCCTTCCATCCCAAAGCTTAACGTGATTGTCCCACCCAGCACTCGCAACGTACTTCCCATCAGGAGAGAACGAGACATGGTTGATTTGTTTTTGGTGTCCCAATAGTCGCTCCAGAGGCTTTTTGGGGGTCGCACCCGTTTGCGAACCAACTTGTGGAGGCCAGACGAAAAGTGTGTGATCCTCCGAGCCTGAAATCAAGCGCTCCGATTGACCAGATTTGAGAAGGAAGTCATCATAACGCGCTTGAGCTTTCTTCCGTGCTTTTATACAATGTAAATGGCACAGGATCAGCATAGGAAGGACACGCACCATCCTCATCGTCTAATGGTGGGATTCCCTTCTCATCAAACGGTCCAGTTCTCAACACAAACTCCGTGTTGAGTGCAAGAGTGTTAACCCAATGGGCGTGCTCGCTCAAAGTCCTCAAAAGCTTCCCCTGTTATCAATCTCGTCAACTTTCACCATTAATGGTTAGAGATAGAAGATAGGAAACGCACATCCTTGCCATCCCAAACCTTGATCGTTCGATCACTGCTGGCCGTATAAATGACACCGCCGGGCATCCCAGCATCAGCACCTCCACCCCATCGCACACAATTCACCTTGTCAGTGTGTCCGCCAAGCGTGAAGTCGAGCTGACGGGTCTTGATGTTCCATACTCGGACGGTGGAGTCCTTCGAAGAGGAAGCCAGACGAGGTGAGGAAGGATTCCTTCATGTGTCCAAATTAAGCATGCTATTGAGAAAGAGAAGGAATGGAGACAAACAGGTGTATCGGTTCCCACGCCAAGGAAGTGATCCATTTGGTATGACCCTTCAAGGGCTCGTAGATGGACTTGCAGGTCTTTGGATCCCAAATCCTAATCTACCTTCCGATCCTCCTGTCAGACCGGTGCAAACAGATAAATGACAAGCGTACAGTATTGTCATGGCTTCCAGTAGCAACAAGCCTTTCCCTTGCCTCCCACTCCGCGCAAAGCACCCAGCCTTTGTGACCCTCTAATTTACCAGCAGGTAACTCTATCCCCATATCCCACAATCTAGCTTCATGATCGCCACTCCCAGTCACGAGCCATTTGCCTGTGGGAGAGAAGGTAGCGCAAAGGATTGGGCTGCCGTGGCCAGACAAGGAAGAGGAGAGACGGGTAACTGGGCGAACGCGGAACGGGACGGAAGGATGACAAGTGAGTGTGAGAACGGATTCGACAGATGGGAGTGCGGGAGACGTGGATGTGGAGACAAGGTAAAGATCGTGGATGGAGGTCACGATGGGGAGAGAGGAGATGACATTTTCGTCTGGCTTTGAGGCTTTCGGCGGAGGGAGATTGAGTGAGAAGGTGAAAGGGATGGGATCATCTTGCTAGGTTACGCAGCTCAGCTTATCTCTTCTGCAAGCGGCAGACTAAAAGAATAGTATGGCAAGAGACACAGAATTGTTGTAACAGTATGAGAAATTTCCGGGTGCCAATTTTTAATCTCATCCGCTATAATTTGGAAGAAAATGAGAACGAGCAGCTCGGTTAGATTGACAACATCAATCAAGAAAATTATCCTCTGTGGGGACCTGCTACGGGCTGGTTTATGGTTGACAGCGTTAACCATCACAGCTTGTCAAGGTGGACTAAGTTACACAGGATTCTTGCACCAGGAGTTCCAAGTTGAGCAGCGGAAGCTCCTCAATATATAAGAAGTACATGGCATGGTGCTACAACCAGAGAAATTTGGGATTGCTCAAGAAGATACAGGTTCAAGCAGCAATCGTTCAAACGTGCATGGCAGCTTCACGCACTCTTCAGAACGACTTGCTCAATTCGAGCGTGCAGAGGTTGCAAAAGGTACGTATTCCACCAATCCAGCTTCAAGAAATACAACATACCTGTCCCCTCAGTTGATTCACAACCTGCTCCAATGCTCTGACGTCCGTATTAGCAGGCAATGCAACGCGATTCCCGATTTCTTTGCCGTCCAGCCCATCTTCAAAACGCACGATGACAACTGGCACATCTGCCTGTGCTTTGGACAAAAGTTCGTCGTCCGCTTTGACTTGTTCGCGTTTCTGACGCTTGGAAGGGGGTGGAATGAGCGTAGCCATGGGATGACTTGCTTAGATCTGTGCTGGAAATTTTTTGCTTGCTCAGGATGCGGAAGGCTCGATGTCGTGAGCTTAGTGAATCAGACTAAAAACGAACTAGAAAACTTCGGTGGGGAGATTATCGGCCGGAAGTGGCCGGAGCGGATTTGGCGGGCACGGTGTGTCGTGATCCGATTGCTCGGGATGACTTATCAGATCGCTTGCAAAAGAAAGAAAACGACCAGTCAGCTTTATTACGCCCATCAATATCACCTCTCATTGCTCCAGTCCAAGAGACAGTATCATGTTGTTGCCAGCTGACGACTTTGCTCCCCCCGCAACAAACGGGACAAATGGGCATTCCAGTTCCCTAAATGGATCTTCCTCGAAGAAATCGACTCTCCTCGTTGGTTCTCTAACTCTTCCGGCATATACAGCTCATCTGTCCTCTTACCCTCCCAATGATTTGCCCGATCATTTTATGTACGATCGAATCATCACTCCTGGCATTACCTGGTTGCCACAAGAGCACTACGAGGAGATCAAGCTCTTTTTGAACGCTGGGGAGGTGTCGCAGGCTTGGGACGTTTTGGTTGGTAGGGTTCAGGCGGCTTCCAAGAAAGGAGCGAAGGTGGAGTGGACGGTCGCAGGGGAAGCAGAGGAGTTGAAGAATCTGCTCAAAGAAGGATGGACCACTGAATTCAAGAGTGGCAAAAACGGAGAGACCATCGTGCGTACTGTTCCTTCAGCAAAGGTTCGATGTTAAAGGAAAACCTCGATGAAAGATATACTCTACTTTACTCTCCACTGCACCAACGAGCACCTCTGCTGTCCCTCTCAAACTTCGTTCTCGCAGCTCAAAGACAAACGGCAATGGAACCGCGAAGAAGAGCGCCTTGTGGTCCTTCACCACTACGACGTCTACGAACGGAAACGGAGACGGATTGATTGACGAATCGTCGCTACTCACATCATCCGACCTCGCTCGTCCAGCAAAGGAAGAAGCTTGCGAGCCACGACGGCGGAAGAAGGCGTGCAAGAATTGTACGTGCGGCTTGAGGGAGCTGGAGATCGAACTCGAGGAAGATGATTTGAATGAGAAGAAGGTGGAGCAGTTGAGGAGTGGCGGCGTGACGAGTAGCTGTGGCAATTGCTACTTGGGAGACGCGTTCAGGTGCAGTGGTTGTCCCTACCTTGGTATGCCTTTTCATCCTCAGCTCAACAATGAAGAAATTAATGGTCTGCAATGGACAGGTCTTCCGGCTTTCAAGCCTGGAGAGAAAGTCGAGATTCCCGTGGGAACAGATGATATCGATTTCTAAATGTCGCGTTCTATCGACCAACTTTCTCACAGAGAATTCGTTTCTCAAGTTCCTGTGTTTCCACCCTGTTCCTTCCCCTGTAGACTTGATACATAGTTTCTTTTGGACAATATCCATCTATCTCTCATTCTGAACGCTTTTGCGTCCGTTCCTTTCCATCTATTCCCCTGCTGTGGCCTGTGGGAGCGTGAACATGCACATGAAGCAATTTTTGCCAAGAATTGAGAGCCATGTTGTTCGATTAACTTTAGTGACCATCAACATAGATACCTCGACCACCTCCAGCGGCAAAATAGCCAACAGCTCCTCTCGGACGACACTGAAGCGGCCCTGAAGGCTGAGATAAGGTGAAAAAGGCGACCGAGGAGTTTTCCACGACGCCCTCAAGTGTGCTGTGTGGTAGTTAACTACGGGGACAAAAGCTCAGCATTGCAGTGCAGTGCCACCGAGGCATTACTTTATTTTATACCGTACGCCCCTCTTTTGAACGTGCAAGGTCAAGCTGGAGGCTCCACGAGTCGTCGAACCGCCTGCGACCAGTGGAGTGAAGAAAGAACGGAGGGTCTCTCGTTCGCCGTCTATCGAAGTGCTCGCCTCGTCCTTTGAGCAGCAGCAGCAACAACAGCAGTCAGCGTCTTCAAATAATTCCAACAACTATTTATTGGAGAAAAGGATGTCTCTCCGCTCTTATCTCACAGGTTCCTCCAAATCCTCTTCTTCCCAGTCGTCTTCCTCTCAACCAGCTCCGAATTCGACACCGCCGAAGCCTCCAGCGCAAAAGACGATTTCGAGCAGCACGAGTGCGAGGGAGAGGATAGAGAGATTCAACCAACGTTCGCGGCCTTCATCCATCGTCGGTCCGCCTTCTTCCACTCCTCCCAATGGGACGAATGGAAATCCTATCCTCACTTCACACAAAATAGCGGCCTCCTTATCAAGGAAGCCTTCGGTCAAGTCTTCCGTTCAGGCTATGAGTTCAAGTGCGAGCCCGGTCACGGAAATGAAGGAGTTGAAGGAAGAGGATTTTATCATGCCGAAGGAATTGAAGGGCAGTGAGCTCCCTCCTCTCGTCGTTTCTGCAAACGGTCCGGCGAACGGACAAATGCACGTCAGTGGGTCGTCGTCGTCCGCTCTCCCTCCTCCGTCGAGGAACGAACCAGCAAAGGAACTTGCTACTCCTCCGGTCCCTATTCCTGCTCCTGCGCCGACGCCTGCTCCTGTTCCAACAACCGGCCTCACAATTCCAACAGAAGTATTTGTTCAAGCTCCAACACCTGTCGTCGAGCCGAAACCGTCGCTCCCAGCAGTTGCCCCTACAGCTCCCCCCACCACAGAAGAGAGACAACAAGACACCCTCTCTCCTGACTCACAGACGCAAGCTTCTCCTCAAACCCTTCAGCGATCGGGCTCTCTCTCACGCTCGGGCTCCCTTTCTCGCTCTGGCTCCCTCTCCCGCTCGCACCAAGGCCGTTCCAGCATCTCGTACAAATCCACACCATCGAACGTCGCAGTTCAACCCCCAGCTCACACACTTCCCGTCACCCCTCTTGCTCAGACTCAATCCCAGCCGCAGGTGGGTGAGAGTCACCCGATTACGTCGGTGATCGATATCTCAAAAGTGCATCCCGCTTCCTTTGTGGGCAGTCATGCCCACGACCACCATTCCGAAGCATCGACCAGCACAGCCGCCGAGGGTGGACATCAGTGGCTGGTGGTCATTATACCGCCGATGCATTTGCCGCACGATCCACCTGCCCATGGAGTTCACAGTCTGGGATATGGCCCCGCGGCGAAGTTTGGAGGAGGAGTATTGCTCAGGCTGGAGAGGACTGTCCGTGTTCCTCCCTCTTTATGTGGAGGAGAAAGCTAACGCGAACAATTTCACGGCATAGATGAACCAACAGCTAACGAGTATCGCTCGCGCTTTCTCCCTTCCATCAATCATGGGTGTCGCACTCTACCTTAGCCTTCCACCCCCAATGCCAATGTATCCAATGATGGGAATGGGCGGCGGGATGGGCGGGATGGATGGCATGAACATGGAGTTCGGATTGAAACCTCGGCTGAGTGAGGAGATTTGGTCCGCAGTTTGGGCTGGCCTCTGGGACGGAGAAGCAGAGGGAACAAGTCCTACCAAGGCTCCTGGCGCCGCAACTGCGATGGGAGGAATGGGCATGCACATGATGAACATGCAGCCGATGCAAGGGATGGGAGGAATGGGAATGATGGGAATGGGATGGGGCGGATGGCGGATTCGTAAGTTCTTATGTTCTTTAGTTCAAAAGGCATGAGTTGACAATATTCCGTTATGTGTACAACAGCGATCGTAGCACGTCTTGAATTTGACATCGACACTCGGAAAGCTCGCTGGTACGAGCAGTGGCTCGCCAACGCAGGTCCTCATCAGTCAATACCCCACCACCCTCAACAAGCTTACCCTCAGCACCCTCAATACCGAGCCTCTCGATCCACTTCTTCCATCTATCGCTCGTCCATGGACATGAGAGGAGCGAACGTGCATGGTGTCATGGGTGATGGCGAGATGCTGAACAACCACGATTCCCCTTCCAAGCGACACGATGGGCTCGTGCCTATCGGCGCTGGAGGAGGAGTGAGGAAGATGTATCTTACAGGGGAAGACGGCTCGCCGGATCTAAAAAGGAGCGGAAGCCAGAAGAAGCTCTCGCTCCTTGCAGCGGGCAGGGCCGCTTATCTTACACGGTCGGACAGTGGATGGGGGAGACGAGGTCATTCAAAAAATCCTTCCCTTCAGGAGGTTACAGAGCCCGACTCCGGATTTGTTGATACCGCTGGTACCACCACTGCGATGGATGGAATGACAATGCGCGACGTGGATGGGAAGAAGATTCCAATTTCAAAGGTGTGGACCGGCCCCGTCGCAGGTCCTAACGGTGAAGAACTGGTCGATGAACTCCTCGACTCCTGGCCTCCCACTCCTGATTCCCCAGACCGTCTTCCATCTCCAGATCTTGCGGAAAGATTGATGGGAGCTCTCTCTACCCCCGCCTTGCTGAATATGAATGGGACGTTCGGAAGGCTGCACATGGACATGGTGGGTGAAGGAAGGAGGAGAGAACCTGAACTCGAGACCCCCATCGAGACTAGGAGGAAATACTTAGCTTGGGAGCGCAGGCCAATGCATCTTGTTGGGGTTGACCGGGAAACAGAGAGCAGGATGAGGCAGTTGAAGGATATCAGTGAACCGACGCCGACTCCAAAGGAGAAAGAAGAGTTCCAAGAGGTTCAGAAGAGACAGCTGATGAAATTGGGAATGGTGGAGGAGGGAGAGGAACAATTGGTACAGGGAGAACATCAGCATGACAGGAGGACGAGCGCTGCCGAATATCCTAGGAATCTCTATGAGCTCTACTTGGCTCAGTATCCCAGTTTCAACCTCTATCCGAAAGGCATCGTCATTAATCTACCCTTCGACATGAAACAGAAGCAGTTCTTCCAACGATATCCCCTCAACCTCTACCTGACCTACCCACCAGTACGAGCATCTTTGTATCCGTTTACGGGACCCATCATCAAGGCACCAGATGTGCGATACATGAAAGTGATCAACTCAGAGACTCGCTATCCTCTTGATCTCTATCAGCTTTATCTTGGGGGTGCTCCAAAGCTCTACTATGTTCGAGGACCACTTTACCGCCAACCTCAAGGACCGCCGCCTCCCCCAAAACGGTACCCGCTTAACCTGTACCAAATCTATACGCCTCAGTTCCCTCGACTTTTCCTCATTCGCGGTCCCCTTGTTAAAATCCCCGACGTTGCCTACATGAAGGTGCATGCTTCTGACATCCGATACCCTCTAAACCTCTATTCCATCTATCCTGCTCCTTTCCCCACCCTCTTCAACGTTCGTGGACCTCGTATTGTACCCGTTCCGCCTGCACCACCAGTGAAGGATCGCCTTCCTTATCCCAGGAATTTGGACAACCTGTACCCTTCAGGCTACCCTAATTTCAAGCTCTACCCGAAACCTCGCGAGATCGACTTGCCTTTTGACATCAAACAGAAGCAATTCTTTGAACGATACCCTCTCAATCTCTATTTGACGTACCCACCAGTTCGACCGTCGCTGTATCCCTTCACTGGACCAATCATTAAGGTGCCGGATGTACGGTACATGAATGTCATCAATTCTGGGACAAGGTATCCGTTGGATCTGTATCAGCTATACGTGGGATCTTCTCCAAAACTCTACTTCGTTCGAGGGCCCCTCTATTGCCAACCAAAGGGACCGCCCGCACCTCCAAAACGGTACCCACTCAACTTGTACCAAATTTATGAACCCCAGTTTCCTCGACTGTTCCTCATTCGCGGCCCATTAGTCCAAATACCCGACATCTCCTACACCAAAGTCCATGCGGCCGATGTTCGTTACCCTCTTAATTTGTATTCTATCTATCCCGCTCCATTCCCAACGCTCTTCAACGTTCGGGGACCACTTGTTGTACCCGTTCCCCCGGCAAAACCTGTCAAGGAGAAACTTCCTTACCCAAGGAATCTCTACAACCTTTATCCTGCCGGATACCCCAACTTCAAGCTTTACCCCAGTGGAGTAGTAATCAACTTACCTTTCGACATGAAACAAAAGCAGTTTTTCGAACGGTATCCTCTCAATCTCTACCTGACGTATCCGCCTGTGCGACCTTCGCTGTACCCCTTCACCGGACCGATCATCAAAGTGCCTGATGTGCGATACATGCAAGTTGCAAATGTTCATGTTCGGTACCCCGTTAATCTGTATCAGCTTTACCCCGGATCGTCTATCTTTTTCAATATTCGAGGCGCTCTCTACCCCCCAGTCGGCACCAGAATATCGACAGAAGCTGTTCCTGAATCTGCTGCGGAGAACGAAGAGTTGGAAATGGAGCCTCCTTCCCCGACCCGCCTCCCTTCTGCCGATCTAGCGGGCAGATTAGCGGGAAGTATCCCACCAACAGCAGTTCTAGACGGACACTTCCAAATTCCCGAGAAGCAATATCCTCAATACGAAGGTGCGCGGAAGGAGAATGACATGGAAGATCGCAAGTACAAGTGGAAGATGGTGGAAGCTGATGGGGAGGTAAAGCAAGTACCATTAGCCATTCACTCGCTCGACACTCCAGATAGGGAGGCGGCAATGGAGCAGGAGCAGCGGAAGAATATGACGAAGATAATGGTAGATGACGGGGAAGGCACAAATAGGCAGCTAGTCCTCAGTCCCGATGAGCCACGACCCCCCGTCCAACGTCCATTAAGCTCCAACAATCCCTATGCCAAGATGGTAGATGCTCCCCTGGAATCGGGGCATGTTCCAGAACCTCTGCGAGTGGAGATTGACGACAATCGAAATCCGTTTGACGATGACGCCGGACCGACAAGTGGAGTGGAAGAAATCTCCTTTTCTCCGGTATGAAACTCTCCGTCTTCTCTAAAGTTTTTAATAAGTTACTAACTCCTCTCCTCAGCCCGGCACACCTGAAATCCCTTACAGTCAATCACCTGATACCATTTCTGACGGTGTTTTAAGCGCCAACGATCCGCGTTTCCAGATGGGTCTCATGCAAACGTCGAACGGTCATCTTGACGTCGGCCCATACGGTGCCAGCTCTAACGGGTTAACTTCCCCAAGATCACCAGGAGCCGATTCTGATGTTTCTCAATACGCCACGGTTTACCCAAGATCGGAAGAAGGTATCACAGCTTCATCTGCAGAACTACCTCCTTTCGGGGATTACCCAGATCCAGTTGTCTTCTCTTTCAATCAACAAGATGAGCTCTCCGAAGCCCTCGCAGAATTCGTGCTCGAAGCTCAAAATCAGTCCATCCGTCTGCGTGGGCGCTTCACAGTGGCCCTTTCCGGTGGCTCGTTACCCAAGCTGATGACTCCCGGACTGATCGAGAATCCTCGAGTACAATGGGACAAATGGATTATCTTCTTTGCAGACGAACGCCTCGTTCCCCTAGATCATCCCGACTCCAACTACAAATCTTGGATGGATCAACTTCTGGCTCACGTTCCTCTTGACGATTGGCAAATTCGCAACATCAGGCCTTACGACGAGCTGGAGACCAAACCGGGAGACGTTGCAGAGCAAGTTACTGAAGCTTATGAGGCTTCCCTCACCGAGGTGTTTGGAACCATGGAAAAGGCACCTGTTTTTGATCTAGTGCTTTTGGGGATGGGCGAGGATGGGCACACTGTGAGTTTCCCAATCAGGAATGAAAATTGGGGGCTAATGGCTTTATGAAGGCATCGCTTTTCCCTGGTCACCCCCTCCTTAAAGAGCAGGAATGGTTCGTCGTTTGGATTGGAGATTCTCCCAAGCCTCCGTCTTATCGCATCACCTTCACATATCCAATGATCAACAGTGCAAGACGAATAGCTTTTGTAGCCACAGGTTCCGGAAAACAGGCTGCTCTCCGTGATGTGCTCGAGAATGATGAATCTCAGTTACCAGCGGCGATGGTTAGGTTGAGAAATCATCCTATCGTTTGGTTCGTAGACGAAGCCGCCAGCCAAGGGACGAACTACACGCTTTCTGCTTTTTGGGACGAAGAAGATCAGTGATCTAGGAAATGTTCTTGACTTGCATGATGTTTGACGTTTGTACGCTTGATCACGCCTTCTGCTAAGTTAGACGTATTCGATTCTCTTTCACGTACCACTTTATCACTTTGACAAAAGTTTAACGAGTATATTGGAATGTAATTTTTTCGTCACAGCCACTGCCAATAAGTACCTTGAGGGTTGTGATCTTAAGGAAAGTCAACTTGATGTTTGAGAGTACCCTGACCGGTTGTTTACTTTGGCAACACTTTCAACTGGAGGCAACCCGTAACTAGTTATAGCCTGACCTCCGACTCCTCACTCCCTCGGCACTCGAGGATTAATGTATCCCCAATAAAGATCAACTTGTGAGAATACAAACACGTGGACTGAGAACAGGGTGAAAGAAGCTCATCCACCTTGCCAGTGGCATCAGTGATAGTTGGCGAAACCTGGGGGAAAAGGTCTAGAAGGTACTAAAGACGAAATGGAAACGGGTCTTCTCCTCTTGCTTCGCACTCCCGGATATGCTTCCTCATGTCGATGGAAATTGCGATAGCTGTTCTCTTGATGGTGTTCCACTCCCTTCGCTTCGTCCTTTCGATCTCCAGCTCCGTCAACGAAATGTCTTTGCCTCGTGTTTGATCGCTACACATATCCGAAGCCTTGCGTTTCGTTGAAGAGGCAACCACCACGGAAATTGGAGAGTTGCCAATAAGTGTCCGAGGTTGGTGTGAATTTCTAACTTTAGACGTCATCTGTTCTCTCATCTGCTCCAGCCTCCTCTCCTCCCTTACATTAAACGCTTCGTCGCCTTCAGTATTTTCAACAAGATAACGGGTATCGTGCAGGTCTAGAGGATCAGCCACGCCATACTTGTTCAAAAACTCGTCCATCGTCTTCATGCTGGAAACATCAGATTCGAGTGCGGCGATCGCCCACTGGACTCTTCCCGCTGCGTATTCGAGGGCTGCAATGTTCGCTCGCTTACGATAGGTTTCGATCCCTTCTTGAGCTTTCTCTTCGGCACATTCACGTCGCAAAGTCAGGTCGGCGCCAGGAGCGAGACAATCTTTGAAAAGGAGAGGAAGAGCTTCGTAGTCCATGTAGTGCAGGCGAGAGCTTATGGTATTAGGATACAGCGATGCGGGTTTGAAGAGTCTGACCAGATCTCTAAGTTCTGGAAGGGTCGAGTGCCGAGCTAACGGACAGCACTACTGAGTGGATCAGCTATCTTTCACCAGGAGTAAAGCAAACTCACCAAAGTGTCTGGCCAGGACAATCCAATCTCTCCAGATCTCCAACGCATCCTTAACTCCTCAAGTTCCTGCTTCTTCTTCTGAAACTCTTTTCTCCAGCTATCCCGTCCTCTGTCGAAGGGGGAAACGTAGACAATTCTTTCCTCATTTTCGTCCTTCGGGGCCAACTTCGTGGTTCCAGGCTCGCTCAACAGCTTTCCCTTTCTCCCCCTGCCCTTCATATCACTCACATGTTGCGCCGTGACTTCGTAGGTTCCCATTCCTTCCCCCCACACGGCGTCACACTTCCATTTCCTTTCGCAAGCATGAAAACGCGTTGATTTGCATGTACAAGGGCACGGGAATGATGGATATCCGCAGGAGCAGATTGAAGATGGCCCGGAAGCAAGATGCCGATGCGGTTTGGCACAGCAGAACTGGAGGGAAGAGAGCAAGGAGAGTGAGGGGTGGGAAGCGACAACTGAGGGTAGGTTGTAGAGGCTGTGCTTGTAAGGGTCCAGGTGGATCTAAACAAATGTCGGTAAGCTAGCTACGTCTGAAATAAAAAAAAACAGCTCAGACTTTTTCATCGAAGTGAAGGGATATGGACGTCAAGATCTCCTCGTATCCAGGAGTCCAAGCGTTCAAGAAAAACTTGGTGTTAGGTGGATACAGTTCGATGAGGTGGACTAGATCGAGTGTTGCTTGTTCCTGTTCAGCGAATACCGTCAATCCTATTCGAGACTAATATCAAACAAATAAAACCTTTGAAACAAGCTCCTGGTTGCAGAGCACCATACTGGTGTCGAGATAGATCTTGTCCAGAGTCTTCGATCCCTTGGTGGCAAGATAACGCGCAACAACCGGATTCTTGGAAAGGTAACGGAGGAGATGAGGTTCAGCGCGGACATCGCCAGTATAAAGTACTGCCTTGTTCTTCCACTCGAATAAGAACATGACAGCGCCGACCATATGATTCGCGTCTATCTTCAGATATCAGTTTACGCGATGGAGGCATGCCAGAAAAAGCAGAAAAATACAAACCTAAGAGCGTGACAAACAAGGACTCGCCGTCCAGCTCCAACTCATGTCTCCTATCCTTTTCCAGAGCCCACAGCTTCTTTCCGCCACTCCTTCCCTTCCTTTCCTTCAGATGCCCATAAAGCCTTTTCCCCTTTGTCGCTCCTTCCATCCCTTCAAACCACTTCACGCGCTCTTGAGCAGACTTCAACTCGGGAAGCATTTCAGCCGTCTCGTGGGAGCAGAAAATTTGTCCATGGAATGCAGTGCTCTCCAGGCCAGTTAGATGGTCGCTGTGGACGTGAGAGAGAAAGAAGAAGTGGATTGGTGCAGAACTTGGCGCGATTGTGAAGTTGTCGACCTTGATTCCGGGAATTTCGCGAACTGCCCCAGTTGTGTGATGAGATATTAGGAAAGATGGTAAGAATGTAGAAACTCACTAATCCCGTCAAAAGTGGACATGGCAAGTGTTTGTGAGAAGAGAGAGAAGGGTATGACTATATCATTACTGGGCAAACAAAAGTGATTATGTAATGAACGACAACTACTACGTTGTCTAAGACAACGTCGTTACCCTCCGATTGTGAGCGGAAGCTACCGCAGGATCGCGGGGTCCAGCTTGTTTATTCAGCTGTTTTGTTTGAATTGAGGGTGAATTGAGGTGCATAAACCTTCGATGCCAGGCAGTCAGACATTAGCGCAACAGCACGTATTGATGGGCTTCGAGAATGTATCCGAGTCCCTCTACACTTGAAGGAGCAAGTTATGCCCGAATACGACATTCTTCGTGACATTGCAACTTGAAGGAAATTGATGTCGAAATGAGTGAGCAGGATCTATTTTATCTCCCATTCAACTTTGTTCAGAACGGCTTCAAGTCCCTCGTGACCCTCGTATTATTTTCATTATCAGCTTCATTTGGCAGATGCTAATCGCATGCATGAAAGCATTTTTGAAAAGTTGACCTTTACGAACAGCATCATGTATTGCTATCGTAAATCAATGTCTTGTCTCTCCCATCCCCCCACATCCAGAGCAGAAGCATTACCTCATTCATGTCACTGTGCAATCGAATTTGTCACACCCCTTCCTTGCATCTGCTAAGTGCCCGCTTTCAGCTGCTTCAAGGTTCGTAGCCTGAATGCCAAATGCAGGAGTAATGCGAAATTGTATACATTTGGAGAATGAGGGAAAGCACGGAAATAAATACAGTAATGACTTTTCATGGGGCTTCAATAGTTTCAATCCTTGAGCTCCATTATTTGTTTATATACCTTGATGTTCTCTTCCGCAGTTCCTCTCCACTCTGTGTTTTCTGCTATACATGCCTTCCAAGTAGGCATGTCCCTAGCAGCTGCTAGAACACTCTTGATGTCGTTATCACTGAACCTGATAGTCGTGAAACCTGGAGCATCGGGAGGGAACGTACGAGTCAATGGTGGAATGGATGACGGGACGGAGCTGAAGGAATCAGCACTGCTGTCAACACCGTCGCCCCTGCTGCCAGAAGCACCAAAGCTAGATGGAGGGATAGGAGGGTTTTGGTTGAGATTCCCATCGACAACAAAACCGCATTGGTAAACCCAGTCCTGATAAAGTGGATCCGCTGCGATGTTGATGTCGGGATCGACAAAAGGCCATTGACCTCTAACTCTTGCCTCGTGTATAAGGAAGATTGACACAAACGGGGCATAACGGTGTGCAGGTTGGATAGGCAGAGCCTTTCCATGGTAAGCAGCTAAACTGCTGATTCGCCCGTAATTTATTAGAACATATTTTTGGCTCTTCATAACTATCAGCAATGCCCTGTTTGAGAGAAGTTAACTTACTTGGGGAAGAAACCGAATGAAAACTTTGTATTTATCAAACCACTGATGGTGGGTTGAGCACAAGAGTAATCCATTTCTCGGTTCATGAATGACAGTCTTTGCGTTTGGAGGAACGTAACCGTTGTCCATTAACTCATCCCACTAATAGTCCTCCACATTAGCTTCGCCTGCCAGAAAAAAAGAAGCATACAGTATGTTCCTCTGCTTCTGGAATGATATGGGCATGCTGGAGGGCCGCAGCTATCGCCTCATCACCACAAACCAAACAGCGACCCCGGCCACTGAAAGAATCTCTTTGATTGATACCGGTTATGAAAGCGGCGGTGTGAGAAGATGTTGTCGATGGATTTGACTGTGTTGCTGGGGCATATTGGGGTGGGGGTTGAGCTGGCAGTGGTAAGACGAATGGACTAAGGCGGATTGTAGCCATGACACAATGGAGGGTGCGCTGCGCCGAGTTCTGAGTGCGCCAGGCAATGATAAACCAAAGTCATAGCCAACATCAACCAGAATAACAATAATATTGCGTTCTATGACTCGTAGATCCCGTATCATTAACTCGCATCAACTCAGGAAAGAATTGGAAGACGAAGAAATTCGCTATAATAGCCATCATGAGCAGCCAGAACTACCAGGGAGGGTCCCACAATGACGATCCATACAGCAACTACGGGTATGGGGAAACGAGCGACTGGCGTGGAGGTCATAAGAGGCACTATGATGACGCGGGTGGGCACTACGGGGGAGGCTTCAAAAGAGGACGGTATGAGGACGTGAGTTCTGCAAATACGTCCCACCTTGTCAATTGAGAGGTTGAACCGGTGTTCTCTTTTTCAAAGGATCAACCCTCATATCGAGATCGAGGAGAGCGTGATTTTGGACGGGGTGACTTTGGGGAAGGAAGGGGTCGAGGAGGTGGGAGGGGGAGGGGAGGGTACAAAGGAAGGGGAAACCCTTCTCTTTGGATGCAGGACCAACAGGCTTTCCAGCCTGAGGGACCTTACTCCAACGACCGTTCAGATGCCAAAGGCCGTGATCGTGACCGACATGACCTCTCTCCTCCTTCTCAATCAGTCATCTTCCTCGGTCTCCCAATAACAGTCGATTCTGAGCAACTCCGACAATATCTTGAATCTCTTGGCGCGGTTGTCGACTCTACAGTCATCATTGTGGACAAGATGACGGGACTTTCGAAGAGGTTTGGTTTCGCCAAGTTTGGCAGCGTCGAGCATGCGAGAAGCTTCGTAGAGCCCAATTACCCTTTTATTAACTGGCCAGATGAACTGGGAGAGAATTGTAGGGTAAAAATTGACTACTCGCAAAGTCAGGAGAAGGGCCCGAGAGGAGTGATGGTTGGAAGTCACGGTGAAGGAGTGTTGCGACCTGTTGCGGGAACAGAGGATATTCCAGGTGCGCTATTGCTGTCTCACTCCTTATTCGAACTACAAGACGTATGCAGAGGGTGCTGTCGATCGAACGCTGCTTGTCAACGATGGGACGAGGGATATCGGCACTGCCCCCAGCCATGTTCTCCTTGTTCGTGGCCTTGATCCTCTGACTACCGACCAAGAAATCTGCGATTCCATTCTTGGAATAACTCAACTGGAAGCCATACGGAATGGAGGCTTGAAGCAGATTCGGGTGATCAAGGACAGAATGACGCGAGCGAGCTGGGGGTACTGTTTTCTCGTATTCACTGATGTTCAAGTCCGTATCCCTCTTCGTTTCTCTTTTACCCCTTAAAACTATTGTGGATAGCTCGCATCTCAAGTACTGGGCTTCATCCTCAATCCCCAAGCATTTCCTACAGGATTCCGAGTTCGCCAATCACCCGTCGCCGTTTCGTTTTCTCACGGCAATTCCTTCATCCCGGTTTATGCCTACACCGATCAAGCTTTCAACTACAACGGCACGATGCTTCGCTACTGGGATGAGAAGGCCATGACGTCCATCAAGAATCTGGTAGAGGATGCAGCTCCCAAACCGAAGCCCAAACCTGCAGAGGAAGACGACGACCTTGCTGCGCTCCTCGACGAGTTGGACGATCTCCCACCTCCTCCAGCAGTTCCAGCGAAGGAGACAGAGCCATTGAGTCTCGAAATCGTCGGTGGCATCAAGAGTTCTGTTCCTATCGGACCCGAGATCCCTCTGAGCCGAATACCTCCTCCTCCTCCATCCACGGCCGACATTCCCCCTCCTCCTCCAACCGCAGTGACGCAGCCGCCAGCCATGCAGGAACCGAAGCCGGTCGTAGAGAAGATGCAGCCTATCAAGCTGACTGCGAAAACCACAGACCCAACAGCGACACCGAAAGGTTTGTCCTTGATTTAAGTATTTCGAGCCCTAGGCTCATGAGGTTTTTTCTAGTAGCGGAGAAGAAGGCAAAACAACCTGCAGCGGATAAAGAGCAGATGGTCGGTGCGCGCAAGGTTAGCACAGTCTGCTTGATTGTTTGAGAGCAGATAGTAACTCCTTTGGGACAGACTGCGGCAACGATCAGCAAGTGGAATACTAAGAAGCAAGAGTTGGCTTCGAAGCCAACGGGCAGTGGGAAGCCCAGTGGATCTATAGTAGTCTTCCAAGCGTCGCCCCTTCCGAGTTCTAACGTTCGTGCCTGTCACTCAGCCGACCGTTGCTCCTTCCTCCTCGAACGCTACACCCATTGGCTCCAGCTCGACTCCAACAGCCGAAGACGAATTCGAATACGCTGATACCAGCAAAATGTCCTGCCTCCTTTGCTTACGACAGTTCAAGACGCTCCCCGAGTTGAAGAAACACAACGAGCTTTCTGCTTTGCACAAGGCGCGTTCATTCCTGATGCTATGATCGTTCTAATACCATTCGCACAGACTAACTTGCAAGACGCATCCAAGGTATCTGCAGCAAAAACCCGCAAAGGGAACGTGACACCAAAAACAGAAGCTCCAAAGTACCGTGATCGTGCTTTGGAACGGCGAGAGGCTTATGGTCAGCCTGACAAACCGGAGATTGAAGCAAAGTCGTCGAAGCGACAAGAAGCCCCTCCACCGCCTCCCGTGCAACCCAATAAAGAAGGTATCGAGGAAAATAACAAGGGAAGTAAGATGCTTGAGGCGATGGGTTGGAATAAGGGACAAGGACTCGGAAGTACACAAAGCGGCAGAGTGGATCCCGTCATGGCTTATTCCCATGCTCAAGGAGTCGGTACGTCCATTGCCACTCTTTGGTTGAAGGCTTTGTTCATGGAATCGGTGCCAGGATTGGGAGCTGTTAAGCCGACGTTGGCTGGACAGTATGAAGACACTGCACGAGGGTACAGCCAGAAATCGAAGGATAAGGCGAGGGAGCGGTTTGAAAATACATCTTAATTGACGAATCTGTTGCTATCTTTACACTGAAGCGCTATAATACATGGTATTCTCATGTTTGAATTCACAGTAACCTTGCTCTTCATTGTGACTTGACGTCTCCCTCCTTCTCCGTCTGAAACAACATTCTTTCCAGATTAGCCCAAACCTTTGCTCTGTTCTCCTTTACCCTGCCCCAAGCATTAGGATCAACAACTTTGTAAGGATTCCATATCGTGTTTCTTGCAAAATGGATTCCGAGTTGCTTGCCCACCGGATTTGCAGCCTGTTGAAAAGAACCATCAGAGCTGATCATAATCAAATATTCTTCCCCAGAACTGTTCAGACTTCGAGGACATACCAAGAAAATGCGAACATCTGCAAACTTGTTGGGCGATTCACGGGTTAGGAAAGAAAATACAGGAAGCAGTGAGGCGCTCAGTTGGGGGATGGGGAAAGGGAATCCCATATTCGATGCTGCCTTTGTTGCTTGCTACGAGTGAAGCACATATGGGTGCGGGATATGACAAAGAAACAGACGTCGGTAACGTACTATTCCAGGGAATAGATGAATGGCTTTCAGATGTGGAAATCTTTCGTTGAATTCCTTTGTTGGGTGTCAGATCGAGCTTGTCAGTGAGCAGAGTATCAACGTACCAATGTCATGGCATCTGTGACGACACCATCTCTCCGCGCAGAAGCTAAAATATGACTGATGGGACCAAGCTTGTAGGACTGTCTGACCTTCCTCAGGTCCAAGTCATCCCCATCAAATTTCTCAGTCTTTCCTCCAGGATCTGCGAGGGAGGCTACTGATTCTTTAAGCGTGCCTGAAGATGCGAGCAGGTATGGCAAGGCGAAACGAGACAGAATTTGAACTGCAAAACGCTTCGGACTGTCAACCTTCGACCTTAACTGAGGGACTTCCTACGCACATGTTCTAGGCCATCAACAGTTTCTTTCCACTGTCCATTTGGCGGACCACCTTGGGTTTGGAAAAGGAAGTGTATTCCACGGTTCCCACATCGTTCCGAGAGTACTGCTGCCAACCGCTTCATTTCGGATATTTCACTGCAGACGAGTCTGAGTGCATGTATCGTGCAAACTGCCTGCCAATGCACACCTCAAATCGGCAGGAAAAAACTCGAATGTTTGTACTGATTCGTCGCGAGCTACTTCTCTCATCTGTCGAATGACCTGGTTTCCGAGCTCTTTATTGCGACCAATTATGATAACGTCCGACCCAAGAGATGCAAGTCGGATGGCAATCGCTTCTCCTATGCCCTTCACACTGTCCGTTAGAACAATTTGGTGTAAAACTCCTAAAATGGCTCACCTGAGTTCCTCCCACGACAGCACTTTGCTTCGAGGAAAGATCAAGGGCATCATTGCTTCTCTTGATGTCTGCGTTACAATTTGCCATTTCTCTGGATGATAGGTGCTGTATTCTGAAATTTAGTTCAGAATGGCACAGTCCAACTTGAAATTTCAAAATGCCTACGGTTAAAATGAGACCTTTGATTCCGAATTACCATGTTGTCAATATTAATACCCCGAAGTCAAAGTGACCACAGGATCATTGAACGAACAGGAAGCTTTACAGTTGCTTCACGTTGGAGATTGAGTTGTTCGCTTCACGATCAACTGAAGTAGACAAGATATGTTAATCTAATGAAACGATTCCCACGTTTGACTTCTCCATTCGTCCAGCTGATCGTTTCTTTAAAATGCAACTCAGTTGGCTCAGCCACAATAATTATGCGATACAGGACATCAGTAGATATGTGTAGCATTTGTACTTCGACCTTTCCAGTTCGTCATTCATGGAGGTAATACCATTGCGGTTGCCTGGTGGTTGAGAGAAGACGTCGGTAGAATTGCATAGGGATGTCGTACATATGAACATGAAAGGAAACTATACTGGTGCCTGCTGTTCCTACGACACCCTGTTGGGGCATTGAACAAATAGCTTGATTTGGTTGCTTGGAAAATGTTACAAGCAGTGGGCAACGAATTTGAATCGCTTGATAAACGTTAAATAGAGACAAACTTCTGCGGGTGTTTCACCGTCGCGACTTTTTGCTAGGAGATACTGTTGGGTTTTGAGAGGACGGTAGGGACTTTGTCCGCACTGTTATTGCGGGGGTCAAAAGGGACTTTAACCGTGATACGGAAGAGTCAACGCACCCTGCTCATCAGACGATGGAGTCCTCTTCCGTTTCCTCTCCTCTAGCCCCCTCAGCAAATCCACATTCGATCCTTGGGGGGTCTCTGGTACGATAGTGCTCCCAGGACTAGCATCTGCTTCCCTCCTAGACTCAGTCCCACTTTCATCTGATAGGGTTCTCTGAGTATTTTCGGTTCCCAATCGTCGAGGGGTGGGAGGGAAAGGGATCTTGCTACTAGCCGACACAGACCGAGGAGGAATGTAGCTGCCCAATTCAGGAGAAGGTGGCGGAAGCGTCGAGAATGGGTTCGAGATGTCTGCTTCTTGTTGTTCTGGCGTGCAGAGTATTTCCAGTGTCGAGGGCGAACAAGCAAGGCTGAGCCGCTGAGCCGGTGGGAGCACAGTTTCGTCTTGGGACTGGGACGTGTTGGAGGGTAGGAGTTGCGTGTCTAAAAAGGAGCCTTCCTATAACAGAGGACTTAGAGAAGATAAAATAAGATAGAGAGAGACTGACATAAGCAAAGGAAGGAAGGAATGAAACATGCAAGTCTGTAAACGGTGGCGTTCTCTTGATGCCTGCGAGGATCTGGCGGAAAGAGATTGGACAATCGACAGGCTCAGTTAACTTTGCAAAGGTGCTCTGCCAAAAGTCAAAAAAGACATGGGCAAGTTTTGGATCCAAAGATGACTGGGAAGGGAACGGCGCCGAAAGGAGAGAAATCTCTTGCAGAAGCGACGGCGAATCGACGTTGACAAAAGATCGAAGCATTCGACAGGCCGAGACGTAAAGTTGGGCTCGAGCTTGGTACTGCTCGTCTGTTTCGCTGTCGCTCAGAGGCGACAGGATCCTGAGAACATGGTCGCGAAGAGTGTTAAATGCTGAGCTTTTTTGAACCCGATCAAAACTCGCGAACGCGTCCAAAGAAGCCTTGAGGAGTGAGGAAGACAGCGCCCACCATCCGTTGATCTGCTTCTTGAACAACGTATCACACGTATCCGCCACCGTACTCACGATTTCGGGAGGCATGTCGATCGTCTTAGTTGTTGCGGTTTCCAGAGCCGCCTGAATAAAAAAGACGGAGCAAGAAGATGCGTTGACTTCTTCGAAAAGCGAATCTAACCGTCCAGCATCGGCAATGCAAATCATCAACTCTTGGACATGCATCTGCATGTTGTGATCATGCGTTTGATCGAGATCAACCCTTTTGATTCCCCAACGGATGAGGTCGATGAGGAGACTGATCGTCTCCTCTGATTTTGAAGCGAGAAAGTCTTCCCCGCCACTGGCGTCGTACCACGCACACAGGAATAGACTCCAAGTGCCTCCCATCTCTCCTAGCGGCCGCTTCTGCGCTGTGGCATAGCGTAAGAAGTCCCCAGTCAGCTTCCTGAGGACATCGAGACCTTTGTAGACATCCATCCAATGCGAAACAGTTAGGAAAAGCTCTCGATATCCGATATTCTCGTAGTCCTTTTGCAAGAGTTGCCCCAAAGCAGTTATGAAGTGCTCTGCCATCCTGCTCAGTCATGTTGATTGGGAATAACAGTGACTAACCAAAATCTCCAGCAGTTCCTCTCTGACGATCATAGTAATCACCCTTCAGCTCGGAAACAGCGCCACCAAAGAGCAGATCGATAATATTAAACTCAGCTTTGCGTCGCTCGGTTCGTGTCAGGCCAATACTTTGAGGGGACGTCGTTTTGAGAGCAGCGATCATATCGTTGAGGAACTTTGACACGTTTTCGAGAGCTTCGTCAACTTCTTCCGCTAAATGATCTATATTTTCAGTCAGTATGCAGGGACTGCGAGAGGATCTGGATATGTACCGTAGCTCATTGCTTCCGTGATACAGCGAAGGATAGCGAGCCAAAGCGTATTACATGCCTTGAGACAGAAAGGTTTCTTCTCGGCCGTCATCCACTCGCAGTCTTTGTCGTTCACCTTCAGATCCGCGCAGTGGAGAGTCTCCTTGAACAGCTCCAAAACCCACTTCATCCTCTTCAAGATCCACCTCAAGTCCCAGGACGGAACATCCACGCCACTCGGAGACATATCCCAAGCGTTCTTTGCCACCGAATCTCCCATTCCCTTCATCCCCATATTCAGCAGCCCACCTTCAAGAAATGTACGACAAATAAGATTCGACATATTCCAAGACGCACCGGAGTCGGCCGTTTGGTCCATCATGGCGATAAGAATGTCGAAAGTGGTTTTCTTAACAAATCCAAAGGTGCAGCGCAACATCCCTGGGAAGTGTTCAGCAACCAGGGACTTCCACAACTTGTCATAGTATTGAACATGCTTGGGACTGATGGGATGGTTTGGGTCAACATCGATTTGGTCGTTGTCGGGAAGGAGGACAGGGAGATTTTGAATCATCCCCGAGTAGCCATACATGATGCCAGCAACGACTTTAACGCGCGACTGGAACTCCATCGCATGGCGTTTTTGGCCCTTGCCTGATTTCGCTGGCCAGGTGGAAGTCCCTGAAGAGAACTGGTTGATCAGGTCGAAGAGATTGTTGTCGAAGGCACGGAGCGTGGGAGCGCGATGTAGAGAATAAATGCTCTTGAATATTACTGCGTAGAGAAGATGATTCCACGCTCGATGCTATAACAGAATATCATGGGATAACTCATGAAAAAAAAAAGATAAACGAACCGAAAGCATTTTCACGTTCTCGTTCTTCGACGAACGGAGAGACTCCATCCTTTCTGACCAAAACTTGGTAGGATGGATAATCTTCAGACCCTCTGGTGCGAGGATGAGAGGCATCAATCCGACGAGAGACAGAGCCCAACCAACTACTCTACATAAGATACAGGGGTAGGTAACCAGTCAGCACACTCACCATCCTTCTCTTCCGCAGCCTCCAGAAATTCATCCAACACATCCAACCTGCTTCCCTTTCCAGGAATATTCTTCGTCCAATGTGCCCACGTCCTCTCGGACACTTCCTCCTGCAACTTTCTCCTCTCTTTCTCGTCCAAACTGTCCTCTTCGCCCCACGGCGTCACCAGACCGTGAACCACGAGCGCGAGAGCATTCATGCTCCTCATCCGAATCGTAGGGATGTGATGTGTCAAGCCATCCAAAACGGCTGCACACAGCCACTCTGCATGAGTTTGGGTGAAATGGCGACGATAATCCCTCGCGAGGACGGTAATGGCCTGTAAAGTCTCCATGAAGATCCGCGTGCTCTTCTTTCCAGCTGGCACTGTGCAGGATATGGCCTTGCTGAGGGCGGAAGCGATGCGAGGGAGCAAGGGGATAATAATGTCATGTGGGAGACGTTGGGAGTAGAAGAGCCATGAGGGATAAGCTAGGATTTCCTTTCTGGATTTGACCTGAAGATGAGGGGCTTCAGCGACCTGTAAAACCGCGTCCAAGAGCGTGTTGATTTCTTCTTCTACTCTCTCAGTCCGTCAACCCACTCCTGTAGGTAAAAGAAGATGAGAGAAAAAACTTACCATCCCACATTTTCCACAGCTCTCCTTCATAGAAGAAAGTCCCCAAACACTTCACAGCGGCCATTGCAGCTCTCGTCTCCTCGCCATTCCTCCTCACCAAAATCGCCGAGCTCCCTCTCCGTTTCTCTTTCTTCGCCGACTCCGGTTTAACTTTCAAAGGGGAAGCATGAACATCCTCCCTCCTTTCCATCCTCACAAAGATGCTTTCATCGTCTCCATCCCCCTCCTCATCCCCCAAAACCTCCTCTTCCTCCTCGGGTAAAGGAGAAACCAAGTTCTTGAGTTCCCTCAAGATACATCTAGCGAGACGAGAAGCGAAAGGTTTGAGTTCCTCCAACAGCCTCTCTTTCCCACGCCAAAACATTCCCTTTTCGTCCGCTTTGAAGGTCTGCGCCTGCTTGACGAGGGCTGCACAAGCCCATAGCTTTCTCACGAGGGTCTTGTATGCTTGTTCGACCTCTACGAGTGAGATAGGGACCTGGGATGGGCCGACAGGACGGGAATCGGACGGTGAAGCTCCTGGGAGAAAGCGGGGGAGGATGGTCGTTGCTCTGGAAGGAGAGGCGGGGAGGAAGGTGGAGGATGATTGGAGGTCTGAAATCTCTAGAGTCATGAGAGCGGAACGAAGGATGGTGAGTAGTTCCTGTTCGTCTCCATCCTCTTCCTCCGGTTCATCCGCATCATCGTTGTCTTCTGAATCAGAGGGGGACGGAGGAGGTCCAATACTGCTCTTTCCGGTTCCTTCTCCCGGCGTCTCCCTCTCCCCTCCTGTACTCCCCCACCCTTCTTCGTCCTCATCCTCTCCCTCCGTACTCTCCACCCTCCTCCCACCCTCTTCTTCGCCCATAAGTCGACCGACAACCTTCCACTTCCCCTTCTCCAACCTCCTCCTCTTCACCTCCACCACCACATCCAGGCTTTCCAACGCCCTATCCCTCTTTCCTCCATTCATCGCCGTCGCCTCACTTGTCCTTCTCACCAGGAAGGCACTAGGAGAAGACCCGGCTGGAGGACGGCGGAGGATGCCTCGAAGGACGAGTGGGGAACGAGATGGTGATCCGTCATTGTTGATGCGAGTGCTGGGAAATTGAACCGGTGTGCGGATGAGGGCGGTGGGGGAGGAGCGGGTTGAGATGGGGAAAATGGGAGAACGAGAAGAGGATGGTGGTCTAGAAGGAGTAGATGGATGGGAAGGGAATGGAGTCGAGAGGAGGGAGGCGGCAACGATCTCGTCGTCGGACAACGGTTCATCTTCTCCATCGGACTCTCGCTGAGGGAACAAGATCGACTTAGGCCCAAACTCGAATGCAGGTCCCAATCCCAGACCTGCAAACAGTCAACTCTTCCGCTCCTTCACCAGGAACGAAGAGAAAAGTAGACGCACCTTTAAGCGGCGTCCTCTTCGCTTCTCCATTCCCATTCACTGTAAAAGTGAACCCAGAAACCTGTCTCGCTCTCTCCCTCCTATTCTTCGTTGGACTCGACGGTGCCTTCCTCGGACTGATCCACCCTTCTCCATTTCGTTGTCTCTTCCACTTCGATGCAGAGTTTGTGACGACCTTGCGCTCCTTCCGATGAGACGGCAGACTGCGAGCTGAGGCCAATTTGAGGGAAGAAAAGAGGACGGTGCGTTTCCGCTTCTTAGGGTTTGTACTTGTGATCGGGAGGATGCGCGAAGGTGAAGTCTGAGGATGAGGATGAGGACGGATAGGAGACGAATTGGACTTTTCTCGTTCGAGGAAGAAAGAATCTTCGGCGTCGGCATCTGCACCATTGCTGGACGAAGCGGAAGAGAAGGGAGATCCGAACAGCGCGACTGGAGAGACGGAGGGAGGAGGAGAAGCCGAAAAGGAAAAGTTCTTGGACGCGTCCAAATAGCTCAGTACGCGTCCGACACCGCTCCCACTCACATTTCCGCTTTTAAACTTGCGATCCTCGCTCCCGCTCACCTCCTTTTCCCCTTTCAGACTCGCAATAGAACCTCCTGACACCTTCCTGGGAGAGCATACGCGTGGTTCAGCGTAGGGAGAGAAGTTCTCCTTGGCTGGTGATGTCGTTGTTGACTTGGGAGTTGACGGCGGCTGGAAGAATGGCAGAGCAGTGGAGGTTGGCGTCTTCTTGCTGTGAGATGTAGGCGACGGCGGCAGAATGCTCTGCATGCTGATATCCAAGCGTAAAGTAACCAACTCTTGTTTATCAACAGCAGCAGCACTTGGTTCTTTGACTCCTTCCGTACCTCCGTACATCAGCAGTCATCAACTCGCCACAGCATATACCAACGGCCATCCAGCTTCACAAGCCAGACGCATAATGGTACGTCCTGCTACCTCCCATGCGAGCGATAGAGCTAACGCAATGGGCGGATAGTCTACCGCCTCACGTCGACGTCTCATCCGCGACTTCAAGCGCCTAACGGCGGATCCGCCAGGTGGGATCTCTGGCGCTCCTTGTGCGGATAACATCATGTTGTGGAACGCTGTAATCTTTGGTCCTGGTGTGTCTCTTTATCTGTTCCCTTCATACGCCATTCATACGTCGTGGGGTTGTGTGGGAATGTCGTTTGACAATGGTGAGATGGTTGAATTGCGCTGCGCTATAGAAGTCCTAACAACTTCCTCGTTTCTTTCTTCTTACCAATGTCTCTTCACTCTCAACCGTTCTTCTTCCTAACTCCATTACAATCATAAACCCGATCATCACGCTAACTCCTATCTGTCTGTTCCCAAAAGCCGAAACACCTTTCGAAGACGGCACCTTCCGTCTCCTCCTCACCTTCGACGAGTCCTACCCAAACAAGCCACCATCCGTGCGCTTCGTGTCCAAAATGTTCCATCCCAACGTCTACGGCGACGGCAACCTCTGTCTGGACATCCTCCAAAACCGTTGGTCGCCAACCTACGACGTCTCCGCCATCCTCACCTCCATCCAATCCCTCCTCCACGACCCCAATCCCAACAGTCCCGCCAACGTCGAGGCCGCCCAGCTGTACAGGGAGAATAGGAGGGAGTACGAGAGGAGGGTCAGGGAGGTGGTCGAGCTGAGTTGGGTCGATGAGGAGGACAAGACGGCGGAAGGGAACGCTAAGGCTTGACGATTCTTCACGTTCACGCTTGATTCAGGTGATGGTGTGATGCAAGTAATGCTCGACAGTGAGCATTCGTTGGTTTCGTGACTTACTAGTAGTTGTCCGGAGTGGGAGGGGTAGAAACCTGCTTTGTTCTTTGTACAGTATCGGACCTGTACTTGTTTAGCAGAGTACAATCAGTATCATTCATTAGCTCGCTATCCATCGCATCGCCGTCATCGGGAATTATAACTCGTCTCATTAAGACTAAACGGACATATCAAAGTTATACAGTATTGTACCTAAATATTCACGCAACCAACTCCACGTAAAAATTTTATCTCCTCTACTCTCTCTACCTTCCCTCCCAGCAGGGCATTCAAACTCAAACTCAAACAATTAGTCAGAACACAACGAAAAGAGTCTGAAAAGTCTCTCATCTCTCCGAGATCACACCACAACCTTCGTACTTTATTACTTTTCCCGTCTCTCCACCTCTACAAGGACCTCCTCACCAAAACCTCAGGGCCATCCAAATCAGTCCACCAGCCAACACCGGGATGGTCAAATTATCGTCGGCGCCGGCCAGGTCCAATCCCTCCGCAATCGCGCCCGCGAAGCCGCAGACGAGAGCGAGCAAGAACAGGGGCATATTGGATTCCGGTCTTGGGAGCACGGGCAGGAACGTGGGTTGGGGAGGCAGAGAGCGCGGTGGGAGAGGTTGAGACGACCAGGAGAGGTCCGATGGGTTTCCGAAGGAGGAGAGAGGGAAGAACAGGAGGGCAGAGAGCGCGCCGGCGGCTGTTACGCAATCATGGAATGTCAGTAGAATGAACGGGAAACTTGGTGAGGAAAGGGGGATAGGTGGGATGTAGACGCACCGAATGCGCCTAAGAAACCGGCGAAGGACTTCTTTGCGCCGAAGGGGAAAGGGAGCTTCGGTGTGTAACGACCGTATAGGCGACCGAAAACGGAGGCGGAGGTATCGCACCAGGAGAGGATGAGGATTGCCAGGGTGGCAATGTCTAGAGGGAGGGTGGAGAGTACCGCGAGGACTCCTGGACAATTCCAACATACAACCGTCAACACCAAAAGACCCAGAGGAGGGAGAAACAAACCGATCAAGTAGAAGACGACCCCGTTCGGCCCTTTCTTCTCACTCTCTCGCATCAAGGGACCCAAGACGCGCTCATAGATTTTCTCAAAGGAAGGAGAACGCAGACGCAGAATGTCGGCGCTGCCTATGACGACGAGAGCAGGGAACAGGGTGAAGATGATGGATCGGACTGGGGTGCGGTAAATGTACAAGCCGAGGGTTACGAATCCTTTATCCCAGATTACCCTTTACTCTCTCACCGAGGGATAAAGAAAGAAAGACGTACCAATGCTAGAATGCAAGACTTTGCGAGGAACCTCGTAAACCTCCCACCAGCCGTTCTTCGCCTTCTCCTTCTTCACCACCTCCGGCAGCCCACTCAGCCTCCGGGTCTTCTCGAGCGTGACCCTCCTCTGCAACAGCTTTCCCTCGCCGGCGCTGTTGCCGCTGCCTTTGCGTCTGCCATGTGCTGGGGTCGCCGGGAGATGGGTGAACGTCGGCGTTGGCGTTGACGGAGGCGAAGGGGACGACGGAGGTGGAGACGAGAGACGCCTGAGCATCGACGGGCTGCTTTCTAGTAAGGCCGAGGTGGGACGCTTGGAGTTGGACTGGGAGAAGCGACGCTGGGTTGAAATGAGAAGGGGCGGGTCGTGCATTGACATTACTCCTGCATCATCGTCATACCATCCGATATTAATAACCATTCCACTTATATTTTGCAGAGATAAATACGCACCTATGCCTGAACCTGGAGAGCAGCCTGTGGATGGCAAGCGACAGCTGGGAAGGGAAAGGGAAAGGGTCGTGTGAATTCGTCGATATTGCGAAATTGCGAACTCTTCCTCATCCGGCATTACACGGACTCACAACGTACTAGCTGGAGCTAAACTTTAAAGGTGACTGTTTTCTTTGCACGTGACGCGATGTTTGGCAATATAAAGGGTCAGCTTTCCAATCCCAATTTCTTCCCAACTTGCTCATTTACTCTTCATCCATCGCCACCCTCCCAATAACAACTCAGCTTCTCAGCAAAGTCAATCAATCAATCATGTCTGGACGCGGAAAAGGTGGAAAAGGATTGGGAAAGGGTGGAGCCAAGAGGCACAGGAAGATTCTGAGGGATAAGTATGTCATCTCTATCTTCTGTTTTCATGGTCACGCACGCGTCGAAGGCGATGTTGACGCTTTCTGTGGAACAGCATCCAAGGTATCACCAAACCTGCCATCCGCCGTCTCGCACGTCGAGGAGGTGTCAAGCGGTTCGTCTTTGCTTTTATTCTGTCTCTGTCACAAGTATTGAGGTGAGATGGTGGGTTAGTATCTCTGGACTCATCTACGAGGAGACTCGAAGTGTGCTCAAGATCTTCCTCGAGAACGTTATTAGGGATTCAGTCACGTACACTGAACACGCGAAGCGAAAGGTACGCGCTTCTCTACTCTTTGAAGAAGGGGAGGTGTTGAGGTGGATTGGTGTATAGACTGTCACGTCTCTCGATGTCGTCTACGCGTTGAAGAGGCAAGGAAGGACGCTCTACGGTTTCGGCGCGTAATCTCGTCTATCTATCCTCTACTCTATGTTCTATTATGGTATGTGGATCCCGTTTGTTTTCTCAAACAAAGCACTGACGCCGAGTTTGTTGTCCAGATCACCATCTCGTCCAATTGTGAACACCTTCGTCCTTTCCATGTCTATATATCCGCGCCTATGCGTCTCGACAGTATGAAATGTTGATTATGTACCCCACATTGCTTTTCACGGTAAAGTGCCAGCATGCAGACCCTGTGACCCTATTGGTATCTGCCAAGTTCAACAGAGATGCCATGAGCGTAAAGTGCAACCTGCTTTTCACTTGATAGTTATTTGAGTTCCTTGTGGTAATTATGTCGTGGACACTGAGGGCGTCATTTGATACTAATACATTTCATTGTCAGCACTTGGATAGCAGGTTACACGCTTTGTTCGCGAGCCTTCTAATGACTGCTGCTGTAACAGTCATATTGTTCACAAGCCACTCATGTGTTGCGATGCACAACTTGAGCCGACTGCATATGCCAATCCTCAATCAGCTCTTGTTGGGAGAAGGAAAGTGCAGAGGGGACGTACAGCTTGCGCACTGGGGAAGACGAGGACTTCAGCAATGTTTACTCTCTGCATCCATTCACATGTTGAGTAAATCTATCCAAATGAAGGTGAAATGGGAATACAAACCTCAGGCCGTGAAGCAACCCAGACAATCTCCTCCGCAATGTCCACAGGCGTGAGAGGCTCTAAACCTGTTCGCACACCACAAATAATTTCAACGTTTTCCTCTTCCGTGCACTAGAGAAACACTAACCAGAATAAACGTTATCCGCCTTTTGCTTATCACCCCTAAACCTCGTCACAGAAAAGTTTGTCTCGACCATACCCGGCTGGACCTCCGATACTCTGACATTGTAAGAGACAAGCTCTTTGAGGAGCGAAGTCGTGAATGCTCTTACTGCGTGTTTGGTGGCGCAGTAGATGGAGCCACCGGCATATGCTTCGCGGCCGGCGATCGAGCCTAGTTGGATGATGTGGCCTGAGTTCCGAGCCTTGAATTCTAGGAAATTTGGTTGAGTGACGGCGCAGAGAGTCAGGAATGAAGGAGCACTGACGATTCACGAAGAGTTGGGTGATATGAATCAGACCGAGGACGTTGATGTCTGCATGTGTAGTGTGAGAAGAGTAGGGGGGAAGGGGAGAGGACACACTGAACATAGTTTCAACGTCGCTATCGGTGACTTCTCCCACCTTCTCCACTCCAAAAACGAGACCAGCATTGTTCACCTATTCACGTAAACGGTCAAAAATCACATCAGTCTTCACTACAAGCGTGATCGCTGATTCAGCTCAACAAAGAAGGAAACGCACCAGAATATCCACAGGGCCAAGCCCTGCCTCCTCGATCTTTTTAGGCAATGCATCCGTCGATGCCTTATCCGACACATCGTGCTCCAAGCAAAGAGTTTTCACACCTTCAATCTTTGCTGCTACCTTCTTCAACTCCTCCAGCCTCCTCGCAGTGAGGACGACATTCGAGCCTGCCTAGCAGCACGATGCTTTCAGCTCGATTGAAAGGCGTGCAAAGGAGGAAGGGACAGGTACCTTCCCAAATAATATAGCTGTCTCTGCACCAATCCCGCCAGAGGCACCTAACAGCCAATATCTCAGCTCAGATGCTCTAACCCCAAGCCCAAAAGTAATTTGCAATGATCGAGCACTCACCAGTTACGAGCACGGTCTTTCCTTGCAATCTGCTCGTGTTAAACACAGACATCGTACTGTTATATCTCCTAACGAGCGATCCGTAAGCTCTTAATCTCCTCAAAGAGAAATGTTGAAGGGAGAAATGCTGCAATGGATGTCTCATAAAGCACGATATCGCGATGGTGCATTTCGTGGGGGTTGTTCGGCCCGGGATCCGATACATGATGGCACAACATCTGGTGTTGGACCGTTGACTATGGAAAGCGAGAAGATTGTCCTGCCTGGCCAGCCCTTGAGCCCTGATAACGGCGCGAGTGGCCAATGTAAAGGTGGAAGTGGGACTTTCACGAGGGATGGACGAGTTTTCAGTAGTTTGTTCGGGAGAGCGAGAAAGGTTGGAGAGGTGAGTCGTTTGTCTGTTCTGTAATTGAGGGATGCGTTGTAATTTTTATGAGCTGTGCCGTCATTTGCTCAGAAATTATAGGCATTTGTGCTGTCTTTAAGGGACATCATAATGGCTCAAGGTGACTGCCAGCTCACCAATCCATGTGTGCAATACATTCAACTTGGTGTTGCATTACAGTGCCTGTTACACTTTTGAAGTAATCGCATCCAGACGCTGAACGAAGTAGACCATGACAAAGCACTCGATAGGCAACTATGCGTGATGGGACTTCCTGCGCGATCTTATCCATCGAAATGTGTTTCTCAGACTCTTAGTTTAGACTCCTTATCCTTCTACAAAGGTTTCAACGAAAATTTTTCCTCGTATGGGCACTCCCTTTGATCGTGCCCCCGCATCTCATGCTCCTCTTCCTGAACATGGCTCCAGCATACTTTTTGTCTACTGCTTGCCCTTAGAGCACGTACGATCAATGCATAACACTCCAGCTTGATCTGCTCGTTGCTGACGATGACTTCATTAGACGGTCACAGTAATGACTCCTCGCACTACACTCTCAGTATCAGCCATCCCGACACCAGGCAGTCTGATATCAGGACAAGTGACTCGCCTCTCCCGCCGAGATGCAACATTGTTGATCCTAACAATTGATGGGATTCCTGTACCAATTGGCAGCGAGTTCATAGGAGTGATCAGGATCAACGATGTAAGAGAGACGGAAAAAGACAAGATCAAGATTTGGAACTGTTTTCGAGGGGGAGATACGGTGAGGGCCAGGGTAGTAAGTCGTTGTTCTCGTGTGCTTTTGCGAGAAGAGATGT